>VYZP01029504.1:0-16516 GCA_013400635.1 Hypocryptadius cinnamomeus
GCCATACATAAATAGATTACTGCAGCAAGATCAGAATTCTCAGAAACACCACAGCAGATGTATTTGCAATGGATATTCCCTTGTGGGTGCTTGTGTGATAAAAATTCACATTTTGTATAAATACTCTCAGTGTATCTGTGCTCTGAATTGCACCAAGTGTGTCTTTCTCACTCATGTTAAAACCTGCCTGTCTGGCAGTAAGGCCAGTAGCCTTCATTGTTCTTAAGCACAGTTTGGGGAATGTAAGGGTGGCTTTCAGTACTTTTTGGGTCTTCTGCGTTGTTTGAGAGGCAACTGGTGATTTTGGTAGCGTAAAGGTCTTGCAGCCACTTGAAATTCTTGGCTTAGTTGCGGGCTCCTCAGTAACTGTTGCCATATGTTGGATCAGTTTGGTTGGTATCCCCTTACACAAAGCCATACTCCTTAAATCTGTTCCTTGTTGCAATGCAGGAGGCTCCATTTAGCCCAGCAGGACATTAAAATTATTTTCCTTGTAGCTCTGTGTTAATAGAGAGTTGAACTGCATGCTCCTGTCTTCCTTTTTTTCCTTCCATCCCAAAGTCAAATTGCCAGTTATGCCCTGAAGAGTTTTATTGAAAGGACTCTTTGGTGTGTAGTTGGCACTGTTGGACTGATCACACCAAGCAGCTCCTACACTGCCATGGTGCATTGTGCCTTTCTAATCACATTGTCTGATACCATTAGGGACCAATATCAGACCAGTCTGATACCAACAGTGCTTCCCTGCTAAATCCAGGAAAATGGTTGCTTGAGTTTTCTCTTTGCTATTTGGTACGATGCACATTTAAAAGTGTCACCAAGGAAGAAAGGACGGTGCTTGGTACCAGTCTGCAAGATTCTCCCAACCAGCTAGGTGCAGAATTCAAGCCAATATTTCAGTTCTATGTAAGAAACAAAGCCAAATTTCACTTTTGTTGAGTCTGGTTTGTTCTTATTGTTTGGTTTGTTTGTATGGTTTTTGTTGGGCTTTTTTTGTGTGTATGCGTGTACACCTCTCTGTTTTTTTTTTAAACCAGCACAATGAAACCAGCTGTTTATAAAATTGTATTCCATATGGCAATGTTATGTCTAATGATTTGAATAATCAAGTGAAGAAGTAGAGGGGAGAAAGATAATTTAGGCATACCTGAAAGAGAGAAGAAAATGCATTAAGTATTTGCAGGAGCTAGAGGAAATGAAGGAAATTTACCTTTCCAAAATTTGCAGCTAGGATCAGTAACTTGATCTTAGTAATCTTTAGTGCGTGATCAGTGTAATCAGTCAATAAGGCTGTACATCAAAAATTTCCTTCTTCAGGAGGAGGAAAATAAATACCCTTCTAGGTTGCAAGCTGTTTTGAACAGCTTTAGTTAAGATTTTCAGTGGTCAAGGTGTAACACAGAATTAATGTGTAATTATTTAAACCACCTGATGTCAATCAAAGAGAAACAGTATTTTTGTGATCTTCTAATAGCAGCTATAGTTGGGTGCAGAAGCATGGAAGTTACTAAAAGGCAATGGTCATGCTGAAACAGGCACTAAAAGGACTAGAGAAATGGCAGTACTAAGGCAAAGCTGTCACTAAGGCTGGATCCAAACTCTCATTTTTCACTTTTCTGCCTCCTGCTGATGAGTGTTTCCTTTCAGGCCAGCACTGGGTTCCTCTGTCAGCCTTCCAAAACTTGGAGTTGCAGCATTACTAAACTTGCTTCCCTGGGGCTGACAACAAATCTTGTTGAGACCCAAGCAGCAAGTTGATATTAGATATTTGTAAATTATCTCCTACAGGAATGGTGTCTTACTCCTTGTACCAGGTGAAAGGTCTTGTTCTTTAAAGGGCACATTTGTTGCTCGGTTTTGTGTTGAATGTATTTATTGGTCCATTCTTTTAATATGCTGTGTTTTTCCTGCAATAAATCTTCACTCTGAGTCTAGTCCTAGGTTCACTGACTCATTCTGATGCTTTATTCTGTGGTTTATTTGCAGATGTTCCAGGTGATCCAGCCTGAAAGGAGAGTCCTGTATATCCAAGCAAATAATTGTGTGGAGGCCAAGGACTGGATTGATATCCTCACCAAAGTTAGCCAGTGCAACAAGAAGCGCCTCACAGTCTACCATCCCTCAGCCTATCTCAATGGCCACTGGCTTTGCTGTAAAGCTACTGCAGACAACACCCCTGGCTGCACGCCCTGCACAGGGTAAGGGTTTTAATGTGCCATGGCTACTGCCATGGGTGCATGTGTCTCTGCAGGGTGACTTGCAGGGGCACAGTTAACCAGGATTTGCCAGGTCTACAGGTGTTCAAAAGCCATCTGTTGGTGTTCCTGGTTCTGCATGTCTGGATCCAAATGTTGGCTTTTTAGAGTTAGGGATGGTGATAGGAGGTGACTGTGGGATAAAAATACTTTGGTTTTGATCATCTGTCATTAATAAAAATGTCTGAAATCTCTTCAATATCCTGTTTGTAAATTCCTGAAGCACTCATCTGCTGATAGATTTGATTCTACACTGATCTTTTCAGGGGGCTGCTCATGCTTTCTCTTAAAGATGTACTGTCTGGTTTGTAGAAAGCAATTTTCATCTAAACTGAGAGAAGTCACAAGACTGTAGTGGTAGTTAGACTAAGATATAAGACCTGGTAGTTGGAAGTTCAGTGCTTTGGCTCCTCCATCTGGTTGTAGCTGTCTAATTCACCATAATGTCTGGATACTGATACAGTCTTCTCTTTCAAGTCAGTGGAAGGGTGCTGGATAAATAGAGGCATAAATAAGTTTTAACTTTTCTTAATTTCTTCTTTTGGGAGAAAATTGAAGGCTTTGAGCTCTGTTACACACAATCTGTTGGCTTTCATGAGAACTCACTTTTACTTTGTTTTCCTTGTTAAGTGCTTTATGTGCCATAATACACTGTTTAGCATATAACTTCTACCTCTCTTCCTGATGACTTACAGAGGCCTGCCAGCAAATATACAACTGGATATAGATGGAGATCGAGAAACTGAGCGCATCTACTCCCTTTTCAACCTGTATATGCCAAAATTGGAAAAAATGCAAGGTGAGGATTAAAGATCATTACATCTCCAATTCACTTACCAGGGCAAAAATGCCTGTGAAAAATTGGATGTTCTGGCTCAACCAGCCTTGCAAATCACATCCTAGAACACAGTGGCCTTTATTCTGCTTGTTTTCCCTTCTGCTGTCTTGAGGCAGTTGTGTATATTATTTTTGGTGCAGTCTCATGGTCTGTAAAAAGTTCTTTGCGTACTAACAGTTGTTTGAAATACTGTCTTAACCACATCATCCTAAAATAGCATAGGCACAGGGCGTTGCTTGGGGGCTCTGAATTGACAAATCAGAGCGAGCACTGAACCAGAGGTTTACTGATCCTGACAAGAACTTGCACCAGCAAAGTTGAGGTTTCAGTGGAATATGGTTTTGTGTTACCAGAAGTCATGTGCACGCACATGCCCTGATTCAGATCCTAAGAACAAGCTGGATACAAATGGTTTCTTCAGAAAGGCTCTTTCAGAATTACCCATCGAGGATGACCTGTGGATGCTTGTGAAATGTTGAAAAGTGGAGTTTTGGCTGGGAAACTTTCAGGAGCTGAGGGAAGCAGAGATGTGATGGGAAGGATAAAAGGAAGAAGAGACAGCAGAGGAAGTTGGTACTAGTGGGCATGCCAAGAGAAGTATCCGGTGTACACAGTGCCAGACGTGAAATCTCAGTTTAGCACAGGGAGTGGCGGGGAAGCCTTCACTGTGGCACTGATCTTTAAATAGGACTTTATTTTATAATATGAGATAAGCCAGTGGTGTCAAACACACAGACTGGAAAGCACTTTAATCTGTTCCTGGCTGCTGTGCAATTGCAAACTCAAGATCCTCACCACTTCCGAGCTGTCTGAACTGGTGCCCAGCTTTCCCCCGTTCCGAATCCTCGCTGCCAGAGCCAGCATCGAGTGTCAGTGTTGGGGAAAAGGACGCAGGTCTGGCACAGACAGTGCAGCAAGGGGAAGGGAATTTGAAAGCTGAGACTGGGACAGCAGTAAAGCTAGAAGGAGAGACAAAGTAAAATACTCTTTCCCCTTCTAATATGCTCTGCTACAGTGCAGGAGTAGATCTCATGGGCAATATGTTGTGGCTGTTCATGTGTGGTTAGTGTCCAGATCTTTCAGTCAGGAGGGCTCCCTGGTAAGATCAGAAGGTATGGAAGGATAATTTGCCCCTTTGGATATGTTGTAAAGCAGGCAGCCAGGCAATAGTTGTGGCATATTCTGCTTATGCTTATTGTATGAATCTTTTAGGGGTAATGTGGTAAAACATGGCTTCAGCCTGTAATGTTTTCAAATTCAGCCTGTACTTGCTGCCTGGGGGTGGAACCTGTCCCAACAAGTGAATATTTGACTTTGTGCAAGCCAACCGGGGCAGCACAGTGGCAGAGGCAGGCCTGTGTAAGAATTTCCAAAATGTGTGCATGGGGTGCAGATAGTGGCAATTGAGATTAAAGCATTGCCTGTGCAGCATAGGCCAGGTTCCCACCAAGCCAGGACAGCTGCCAGGCTTGCTGCCCTTTCCATATGAGGTGAGGAGGAGGGAACAGGCATGGGACACCCTCTGTGCCTCCCAACAGCCCAGCAAAACTTGTGCTGTTAATGTCAGCCACAGTTCTGTGGTGGCCATACAGAAGCAAACCAAGAAACTGTATGAAGCCGAGATTGAATATTTTTAGTCTGCTTGTCTTACTTTTTCCCCCCCCGCCTCATATCTATTCCTGTACTTTATTTTTTTTCTCCAGAGGCCTGTGGGAGCAAATCTGTGTATGATGGACCTGAAGAGGAAGAGTATTCTACATTCATCATTGATGATCCTAAGGAGACATATAAAACACTAAAGCTGATTATTGAAGGTGTTGGAAATTTAGAGCAGGAGCATGCTCAATATAAGAGGAATAAATTTAAGAAGACAAAGTATGGAAGCCAGTAAGTACAATGGGTTGGACAAACAGGGGAACAGTCCTGGAAGATGGTATTTCCCTTGCTTATGCTCTAGGTTTCACTGTATTTTGCCCAAAAAAAGTCCTGCAAATACATACAGAGTGGCACTGTGTCTTAGGATTTATATCACAATATTTTAAAGCACTGAAGTGATTTTTTTAATGCTTATTTTTAATGCAGTTTCATTCATAAAATTTAAATGTGGGTTTGTTATACTGTTGGTTTTAAATTTTGAACCCATGCTGGTGAGCTGAGCAGTAGTTAATAAAAGAAGATAGATATGTTTGCCACCTTATCTTGGAGTGTTGGTGTAAAAATGGAAAGAGTGGCTGACACTGCCACGACTGTATTTTGTGTTCCCATAAAACATTCTGCATATGGCTGACAAAAGAGAGGATCAATTCAATCAATTCTAGCTCAAGTAAAATGCAGTATTAACATAACAATTACAACTCTGAAAATCAAATTTAGGGAAAAAGTTCTTGTGTGTTCCACCTTCTGTTCTGACATTTTCATGTCCCGACAGAAGGCTCTATGTGTAATACTGGTTTTTTCTTTTCTTTTAGAGAACATCCCATTGGTGACAAGAGCTTCCAGACATACATCAGGCAACAGTCAGAGATCTCAGCACATTCCATATGAAGTGCAAAGGAAATCACAGGACAGTGCTGAAGGGTTGATTAGTGATGCAAAATAGCAAAACAAAAGGGAAGCCACACATGTAGCAAAATGTATGGATAAGTGTCAAGCTTACAAACTTTGAGACTTGGTAAACGTATTCTCTTTTCAAGAAACTGTTATAATAGTTGCTATGCACTTTATTCATCTGGTTATTGACAGATGATAAAACCCTGCCTTCTAGGCAGTTGTCATGTGTATTTTTAAATTTGCTTTGGTTTCTTGGAATCTAGTGATCAGTTCAATGATCAAGGTGTGTGGACTTCATCTTGACAACTCCCATGCAATTTCTTGTGTTTTGGAAACCAAGCATTGCTGTTAATATGCAGCATTTTCTAGAAAGATTGTTTGTTACTGTTCTTTGTTCCTGGTTAATGTATATTATGCCACATCCCCTGCGTGCTCTCTTAGGAAAAGCTTAGTAACACTTTACTTTTAATGCCTACATTTAGGAAAGAAGCAGAGAAAAGTCCCTCTGGCGTAGTCATCTACATTGTAGCATGTATTCTGAGCAGGCCAAGGAGCAGGCCTTTTGTTTTTACAACAGTGTAATTTTTGCTAACTGTGCACAGTTTTTAATAGAAATTCAAATCTGAATGGTACTCTTGATATTTTTGAGATACGAAGTCATTTCTCCAGGCACATTCAGCAGACTTCGGATTTGAAGATGCAATCTCAGCAGTATAATAAAACTGACTCTCATAAATGTAAGTAAGGAAGAAATGAACTCATGTCAAAGCTACATGTCTCTTACACAGTCCAGTGAATGGTAATCTTTGAAAGCCTGCCAACTGAAAGGCAAGGTAAGCTGATTTTGATGACCTTTTATCACCACAGTGAGAAGGACAAATAGAATATGAATCTGGCAGCTGAGACATGCTGATTCCCAGGCACAAAAGCCATCAAGATGGGTTTTCTCTGAAAGGATGTTTATGCACTGGAGTCCATGCTATCCTAGCACCACTTGCTTTTCTGGAAAATAGATTTCTACTTTTCCAAAAATGTTTTTAAATACTTTTTAAAAGAGACTTGTTAAATGATATTTAGTATATTAACATGCATAATGATAACTTGGTAATACTATGAGTATAGTAAAAATTGAATGAGCTGTGTATCTCACTAATACCAACAAAAGGAGAGGAATAAAGATCTTCTAAATATCCAATGCATATTTGTGTATGCTGTTTAGCTGTACACCATAATTTTTTCTCTGTGTAAGGGTCTGATATACAAACATCTAGCTTTGATGGCTTGGAAGCCTGCATGATGGGCTTTAGGCCTCTGTGGGGTAGAAGCTAGTACAGGTTTTAAGCTGAGTTGGATCAGAAAGCATTGATCAGTTTAATGTGAAGATGTCTGTCTTTGCTTCAAGTGTTAAAGAATAATTCTTAACTGTGTCCTTATTGCATCTGACATGATTTAAGATGGCTAAAGTACTTCGAATGCCTCTGTTTGTTAGTGATGTTCTTAGGAATTAAGTTTTGGTTTTGTTCGAATATATAGTAGACCACCTTCTAGTAGATGATAAATGATCTTTTATTCATCTTCACCCAGCAGACTGGGGAAAGGGAAGTAACGAAGCATTGCAAAGATGCATTTAGGACTCCAAGCTTTTAGCTGCCATGAACTGCAATTTTTAACATGTATTTGTAACTTAATATTGTTTATAAAATACTAATGACCTGTAATGTGTGTTACACTTGCCAATTAAAAGAAATGGTTTATTTCTGAGAACTGTGTCCATGTTTCGAGTCTTTTTAAATTCACATGGCCACCAGCATGCTTCTTGACACAGCATCTGCTGAGAGTGGGGGCCGTGGATGGAGATTCTTGTGAGTGAAACCTGCCAAGTCCCATCCTTGCTCCTGATCCCATCCCCACCCACCCCTTTTCTTTTCAGCATTGCACCCATGGGACTCTGCAGTGAGCCAGTCTGGGCATGTGAGCCAGCCATGAACTACCTTAGCAAAGAAAGTTAGCTCAGATAGGTCAGCATCTTGAACTGGTTCCTCGTGTTACTGCACAGTAACTGAGCTGAGACCATGTTGAAAGGACAGGAGGACTGAGCTGAGCCCACAGCACCCTGCATGGCTATGGATTGGCTCATAGACCTATGGAACCACCACCCTTCTGATTAGGACCTGTCCTGTGACAAAGCTGTGCTGAGGTCTCTGCTAGTCATACTCCTGGAGCTTACCAGTCCTCCCAGGACGATCATGTGCACGGAACTCTGGCTCTGAGGTGGGTGACAAGCTGCACACACACTGGTTCTCTTGGGGAGTGTTCTAAGGAGGCTGGGCAATGGCCCCCCAGGATGGAAAGCTGCTGACTGGCATTCAGGGTGTGTGCACTCAGCTCATGTTGAAGGTGACTCCCACTGCTGTGGTGGGTGTCTCAGCAGAACCCAGGCGTGTCCTTCTGAGAATCTGCTGGGGCCGAGCTGCTGCAGGCACGCTCGAGCTGAGTGACAGTAATGGTTTAACAGATAAACCACATCCAGGAACAAAAACCAGACTGATGGTGGAAGAACACATCACCAGTGTCCTGCTGAAGGTGAACTTAACTACAGTTGTGTAAATGTGGGGTTTTGCTGAGGAACTGTAAACCTTGTTTTGAAAACAAAGTTTTACATAAAATGAGGTAGGAAACTGACACAAGATTTGTAAGAAATTAGAAGAGTTAAATGCAAAATTACTGTAAAACCATTTCCAGCTCTCTTTTTCACTCAGTCTCATCTGGTGTATACAATAATTTTCTTCTCCTGCTAACATATCTCAGCTTAAGTCAATAGGAAATCTTTGAAATCTGCATTCTTACAGCATAACATTGTGTGTTTGGTGAGGGGGTTGTGTTAAAACTGGGCTCCCAGTACTTGCTTAGCCTCTATCTCCTGTCTGTCTGCAGCATATGTTTCTGATGCTGTCTTCAGAAATACTCAGCAATCCTACCCACAAGAGAAGTAGCTTGATTGGGAAACTGGGGACAGCATCCCTTGTGTCTGGAATGAAGAAAATAGGAGAAAAAACCCAAAAAAAGCATAGGCATAAGTAAGCACATCAGGTCAGTTTTCTTCTCTGCTCTGTCCAAGGCTGAAAGACAACAAAATTATTTTTGATAGAAAAAATAGAAGCTGGGCTGTTCTGTCCTGGGACTCCTACTGCCAGAGAAGTTCTCTGTGCCTGTTTTGTCCCTTGCTGAAGCCATGTGATAGGGCAGGACTGATGTGGTGACAGGACCCAGATACCTAAGGCAGCTAGCTGTGTGACACAGCTGTCTGGGGCACCTGAACTTCAGTGTGATTCCCATCCTCTTTCTGCAATACTCTATGCAGTTTCACCTCCTTAAAGGTCTGTGTGAGAAGCTCAGCTGGATAGCAGGAGAATGTGTGAACCCTGCCCAGCCCCTGTTATTAGGTGCAGGAAATGGGTGCTGCAGGAGGAATATGGTGTAAGGGTGATGATAAAGAGCAGCATCTTCCCACGAGCCACCTTCTGTGGGTGCTTTGCAGCTGGGCTAGCAGGGCTGACCGAAGGCAGCATTTCCTTCTGGCTCTTGGGCTACTGTCATTAAATGGTAAATAAATTATTCCAAAGTTCAAGTGGGTACTGAGGAATGGAAGAAGTTTTAAGACAGAAGCACTGTATTCCTGTATGGATGAGATTCTGGATATGATCTGTGAAAGAAAAGATTGCAAAGATTCATCATGAATCAATTATTCTGGATTCCTAAAATAAAACAGGATCCTAAGAGATTAATCTTGAGGGTAGAAACCAGCCCTCCTAACTTGTGAACAAATTACACATGCCTTTAATTTCAATCCTCATTTTCCTTCTGCTGCTCCATTTGAGCCACTCTGATTTACCTGAAAATGTAACATTGTTGGATTTACTGGTTTTGTGCAAAGCTGTTACTTTGAACCACAAAGTTGCCTGGTGTTAGTAGGTTTGCCTGGAAAAATAATGTGGAAGTCTTGATTAAACAAAAGGCTCACCAGCAGCCTGGGCTAGATGTAAGGAAGGTTGAAATGGTGAAAACAGAAATTGGCTTTTTACTAGTTTGAAAACGTTGCTATGCTGAATCTTAACCAAAAGCATGCCCTGGATTACATTGGTCTGGTTAGTGTTGAGAGCAAATTCTCTCTACAAGTGTGGGGTCTGGATGGTGTCTGAATTTCTTTACTAAATTCATTCATCATCTTTAACCTCTGTCACAGTTGCACTGTTGTGTCCTAAAGCTGTCAAAAGGAAGTACTTTTTATTGTTTGCTTGAAGCCGTAACAAAAGTACTCCCTAGATATGGACTCTTACAGGCAAATGAGTAAGTTTTGGTAGAGATGACAGCAGTGCACAGGATTGCCATCATGTACCAAAGGTAAGAATTTGTAAATTTAATTGACTAAGAAAGGTACTTTGGATAAATGTAGCCATTTATTTCTCTGGGGGTGGAAACTAAAACTGTAGTCATCATGTTTGTGTAGAGAAATCTAATAATGGGAATACAAGAAGTGAATTTTATGAATTAAAGGTGAAGAAAGACATACTTGATAAAAATACAAATGGTGCACAAAAAAAGGGGAGGGCTACCCTGAAACGCCTTGTGTTTTGCTTTCTTTGGCAAGTTTTTCTGCATTTCAGCTCAGCTAGAATTCCTACTTCTCATTCTCTATAGAAGCTATCTTTTTGGCAGCCATGAGAGCCTATGACTAGAGAGGATCACAGCTGAGAAAAGCAACTTTAAAAATAGACAGACTCATCTGTGGTGTCTGGAGATGCAAATGCTTTGCCTCCCACTGCGCCACAGTGTTGTGAGAACAACTCCGTGGTGTGTCTCCTCTTGTGGTAAGGCCCCCTTAAAGAGATTCTGCTGCCTGCCCTGGCTGTGGTCCTGCATCCCATTAATGGCACTGATGAAACTGAATCAGTAAAATAATTGGGAGTTGTTAGGAGATTTTGGGAAAACCTGGACTGTCTGCCTAACCATGATGAACACCTGCATCAGCACAGCTGACGAGATGGGCACAAGCCATCCGCAGAGCTTCCCCACCAGAGAGGATGTGTGACAGCTGCTCTGGCACCCTCCCCACCAGCCCTGTGCTGCCTCAAGTTGACATGGTGAAGGCTGTGAGAGGCTCAAAGGCAGGCTAGTTTTCCCACTAGAGACCTGGGCCTCGATCTCCTTTGTTTGAATATTATCATTCCTTGGTATAATTTCTGTCAAAAATGCTGGAAGAGGGAACAGTAAGCAAAAAACCCTCATAGGGAGGAGTTTGTCGAGCCCTCTGAGAGGACTTAGCATTGAGTCTCACCAAAGAGTAGCTGGTGTCCAAGCTATTTTGGTGTCAGAGATGGCTGATGCTTCTGCTTTATTTAGAAGCTGTGACTACAGGAGAGGGGATGAAAATACTGGCAGGCCTGGGCAGATAGTATCAGTCTCATTAAGAGGAGAAAGATATGAAAATCCTCCTGGAGAGGCAGGACCCATCTTCCTGGGCTGGAAAGGGCCAAGTGCTCTGGTGTTTAAGGGCCTGCTCAGCTCTTATGATGGGACCTGACACAGTCAATGTAAAGCAAGAACCAGGAAGCCATGAGCAGCCTAAAGTAGAAAAATCAGAACTGGTTTTGCCCACTGGGCTCCCAAAGCTGAATGATGCTCTCTTAATTGAGCTGTCCAGTAATTCATTTTCTCTGCATGTTTCTCCTGCCTAAGCAATTCCTGCTGTGAAGGAGAGCTGTTGTTTTCTGTTGTGCCCCTTCAGAGCTGAAAACCCTGTGAGCCACCATGCAGCCACACGTGCATGGACCACCTGCAGCTGCCTGGGGCCAGCAAGGAGGAGAGTGGGCCACTTCCCTGGCTCCCTGCATGTGGGTGCTGCAGGACGGGGCTGCTGGGAGTCTCCCCAGGCTCTGCAGGCAAGGTTGCCACAACTTCTTTTGCCTTCCTTCCTTCCTTGGCTCTGCCCTTTCAAAACTATCCCAATTTGTTCTCCTCACCTGGTGCCTGGGCAGAATAGATAGAGACAGACCCAGCTTACCAGCAGCTTCCTCTTGTCCCGGGGGCAGGCCCAGCCTGTTGCCCCTTCTGGTGTCTCAGATCTTGTGTTCACCATTGCTCGAGTCCTGGTTGTCATCACTAATCACCAGAAGACTCAGTGTGGAAGGGACCTCTTGGGGGCCCCTCATCCCACCTGCCTCTCAGATCAGGTCTTTCAACTGCTCCTGATAGTTCCTTTGTCTTTGAGACAGCACCACTGTCTTCACTCAGTCAAGGAGGTCACTTGGACAGGGATACAATGCTGCAGTGGAGGAAGAACAAAGCTGGTGAGCTCTCTGGGAAGTTTTATTCTTCCCTTACAAGAATCCCAGTGCTGCTTGGAGGTAATGGGATGCAAAGAGAAGTGTTTCCATGCCACAGGCAGCTATGCCAGCATCCTTGCCTGTAAAATTTCACTCATCTGAGTATTTGTGTGTGGCAGGGGCTGAGTGTTCAAAACCAGACATTAGGAGCTTTGAAATGGCATAAACCAGAAGTGAGTTTTCTTTTGCTGGGGATGGGGAATGATGTTCTGCTGAATATGTTCATACAGAACTCTGCAGCACTGTTAGAGTGTTACTTAAACAGGCAATCTCAAGTCTCTTATGATATCCATGAGAAGCAAGATTTGTATTTAAATTTATTCCATAAGACATCTTAAAATAAAGAAAATAGGATCTGTCTCTCATTTACAGATGTCTACCACATAGATGCTGACATTTCAATTAGTTACTCATCCTCCAATAGTCAGGGGAAAGAGAGAGGCCTCTCTAAACTGATTCACAACACTTTTTAGAATGTCTACTTTAGGATGAAATTAATCAAACCTGAAAAATTTTCGGTTGCATTCTGTAGACTGCAGAGAACCTGGCAGGATCTCTTACAGCACAGACATCTGAAGCTGGTGAGATGAAGCACAGCCAGGGTGACAGGAGGGAATCCCAGCTGCTGTGCTGTACCTTGTTGCTCTTTACTCACCCCCCTGGATGTCCTCACAGGGTTTTCCCTCCTGCCTTTGGTGTCACAGGGAGCGCTGAGGCCACTAGATGGGGGTGCAGGATCTCCTGCAGGATCCATCCCACAGCCCCAGGGTCCTGCTCAGGATGTGCTGTTCAGCGGTGATCCCGGGCAGGAGAAGCTCGGGACTGCTCTCCTGGACACCAGCACTGGCTCAGCCTGTGCCACACACGGGCCCAGGTGGGATGTGAGCCCATCATGGTTTCCTGCTGAGCATGCTCTGAGGGCTCAAACTGAGTTGTTTTTCCTTTGGCTTCTGTGGTGGGACAGGACCACACCCAGTCAGGTACAAAGCTGGGGCTGCTCCGACAGCCCTGGATGCCCCAGGAAGCTGCCAGGACCCAGTGTGGCCTCCTGAACAGACCTGGACTGGCAGAATCTGAGCAAGTTTGTTCAAGACTTGCATGGCAAGTACACAGTGCTTTCAGTTGTGCACTGGATGCCAGATAAAACAACATTCCTGCTTGACAGAGGGCAGCCAGATGAGAAAGGTAAACCCCTCCTGCTTCAGTGCAAGGAGAGTGGCAAATCCCATGTGGTACCACTTAGTTCTAGAGCACCAAAGCAGCAATGAATGTCCTGGTCATTGCTTTTGGTTTGCTTTGTACTTCTTGTATTGCATGTGTGGGATATTGTTCTAATTTTTAACAGTCTCTGGTCCCCTGATTTGCTGTTCTGTCCTCTTTTCCAAAGTGCAAAGGGAAACACACTTGTCTGGGTGAGCTGCACATCCTTATCGCTAAACTCACCCTGGAAAATGACTGTATTTAAGTCTCCAGTGCCACAGGTGATTCCTGTGGTATGGATCAGAGAGCTACAGGTGGCCCTGTGGTCATTTCTGGGGTGGCTGGAAAGACAGAGGGCCTTACAGCATTAATACAGTACATCCCATCCACATTACCATCACATCCACATCAGAGCTGGCCCAAAGGATTTATGTTCTGGAGAAAAGAAAAAAAAATATAAACAATGTGAAGGATACTGGCATTCTTAAATTTGAAAGTGGGTATATCATCCTATTGTTTTTGCAAGCACTAGCAGAACAAGAATACTACTATATTTGATCAATCTTGTGAGTCCTGAATCTTGTGAGACTCCTTTAGAGCTCCTCAGCTATCTGACAAAGAACAACTCTCAAGTGCATCCTTAAGACACAGAAAGCATCCTTTGTGCCTTACTGTTTTGTTTGCCGGGATCAGGTGGGGTTATCAGCAGAGTGGAGTCCTCAGTAGGGAGCTGCTGGCAAGCCACCTCTGTCCTGGTGTCCAGGCACCAGAGAGGCTGGGCTGCCTCCCAGGCTGGACAAGGCAGGAGAGAGAAGGAGCAGTGCTAAACAGGCACCCATGTCTTGGGAGCTGCTCAGACCTGGTCTGGGGAGGGGTCTGGACCTCCGCAGAGGGGATCTGGACAGGGGAGAAATTTTCTCCACAGCTTTCTTTCGTGTTCCCTCCTGAGCATCATGCATTCAGACCTCTTCCCTGGCATGCCTTAACCAAACCCCGACCTCCACAGCCCCTCCTGCTGTCACTGAGCTCCCATGGCATGGGGGACAGCTTCTGGCAGCTCTCCTGGAAGGAGCAGATCCTGCCCCCCACGGGCTACAGCCATCCCTGGCAGGACTGGGTGAGCCCAGGGAGTTTGCCAGAGGCATGCCCAGCTGGCACTGGGGAGGCTGTGACATGTGGCCACGGAGCACCTCTCCAGGGCACATCCTGGAAGAGGAAGCATAAATCAGGCTGGCTGTGTGGCTTTCTCCCAGCACTCTGCACAGATCATCTGATCTCTTTTTGTTTGCTCTGTGGTTTTTCCCTGGCAGGCACAAGACTCGTGGGCTGCAGATATCCCTTCTTAAGAAATGTTTGCCTGAGATTTGAGCCAACACTAGGAGCTGGGAGTAGAGCACTTCTCAGCCAGCTCCTCCTCTGCAACACCCCCAAATGTCAGTGTTCTGTGCCTTTCCCCTGGGCAGACATGGGCAGGGCTGGCAGGACCTGCGTGCTGGGGGCACAGGCTGCTTTCAGCTACGTTTGCCAGAGACTGGATGTTTTGTGCACTGATTAGCTGAGATGTCTGCCTCCAGATGCTGGAGTGTCTCATTCTTGGCTGTGAGGGTTGACATGGACCAGCTGAGAAGCAGATGCTAATTTAAACAGAAAAACAGAGCTTCAGTCTGGTTTTCCATATGTCCAAGTCACCTTATACAGTAGCATTACATCCATTATGAGGTGCTATGGTTGGTGCAGGGTGAGGCTGTGATCTCTAATGCTTATTTCTAAAAGGCTATGCTGAAGCCATGCTCCTTTTCCTTCAATGTGTGCCTTGTGTAGGTGAGTATCTGCTCTCGCCCCATTTGCTACTTAAATTTCCACTGCTGGTCTGTCTCACACCCATTTTCTGTCATCTAAATTTTACCTTCTTCTTTCACCGTGGTCGTTGCTTTTGTAGTACAAAGTACAGTTTTGGTGGGAAGGGCTGGGGGCAAAGCACAAAATTAGGTTCTTCTCGCACCAGTGAGGTGGGTTTGGTTCAGGCTGCTCTTCTCTAAGTGTCGCTGGGGAAAATACAAAAGACTATGAGAGAAGAAACCAGTGTTACATACAATATTCATTTCCCCTGCTATCTGTTTTGTTTCTCTTAGACACAGGTGAGATTATGCTGGAAGATTTACACTCAGCAAAAGGTGAAGAAGCCACTTCCCACTGATAAGAGCTGTGTGTTTCCATGTGTTTGTTCAGAGGCTGGGGAGGGCACTACTGGGCTAAAACCTAGCAGTAACATTTTCCAGCACTGAGAAACTCTCTGTGATTTGCAATGGAAAATAAAGAAAAGGATGAATGAAGAGCAAGGTCAGCTATCAGAAACCTGCTGGAGGTTAAATCTCTGCCTTTGCTGCCCTCCAGGGCTTGTTGGCTTCAAGGGTGAGACAGGTGCTGCATGCTCTAGGTAAACTTTTGCTTTAAACATTCAGCATAATGGTCTAGGTAAACCACCTCTTCCTGGTGTAGTGAGAGCCACACAGCCAAAAACTCATTATGCAGATATACTTTAGTCTGCTCTATCATAGCTGGGCTGTCTGGCAGCCTAGCACTCACTAACAGAGGAATTCCCGTCTCACTCAGTAGAGATCTGAAAATTGCTCTGGGAGATGTTTTTGGTACAGTGAGTGTGTGAAACATATCAGCCCAAGTCACAAACACTTCCTCTTGTTAAATGAGTTTTAAAAGCTTTAACCTCAGGGTTTTGAATTATCAGCAAAAAACCCCAAGACTTGGATTCAGTTGTGAGGCCTTGGTGGATTATGCTTCACCCTGAGTAATAGCTCCAGAATCCCACTGTGTGCTCTCCCCTGAGCCATTCTCTGGACTGAAGGCTCTTGGAGGCACAAAGGGATTGTAGTGTGTCCTCTTCACTGCATACAACAGATTGCACCTCACAGAATCCCTGGGGGCTGCTGGTGGTGTTTTCCTGGTTGAGCCCTGAGCTGATCCCAAGCACTCACTCCTGAGCATGATGTCTTTCTGCTGTGAGAGAGGAGAAACAGAAATGATCTGTCACTGCCTGTACACCCCAAGAAACAGCCTCTGGAGCAAGTCCAGGGAACATGACTTCAAGGGCCCCGATAAACTCTGGAGTCAGGTGAGGTAAGTGACAGGAGCTGCTCATCGTTCAGTTCCCTTGAAACAGGGGAGCTGAGCATCCTGCTGCTCAGATTTCCATGATGAGAGGAAGGCCTGTGCAGTCTTACATCCTTTCAAATCCTACCAAAACTAAGAGCTGGCATCCTCATCTTAAAAAA
>VYZP01029504.1:16571-62356 GCA_013400635.1 Hypocryptadius cinnamomeus
AAAGCAGAAAGCACCTCAAAGCCCTGCTAAGCACAGGACAGCAGTTCCCAAACTTCTCTGTTGCCTACTCCATCTTTTGCTGGGAGCCTTGGCTCTACAAACCCTCTGGACAATGTGAGCTAGCATCTGTGTATCTCTGAGGTAGAAAGTGCAAAAACAGCCAGACTCCACTGCCACCCCTGTTAACCCAAATTCAGTAGAGACAGATGCAGGAGAAGTGCGTGCCTGGGGTGTTGAGGAGCCCCTGCCACACTCAGTAATGCTCGCTTGCTGCCACTGCTGTCTGTGCTTGGGACCTACCAGCAGCACTGGAGCTGTGGCAGTATCTCACCCACAGAACTGCTTTTCACCGAGATATTCAGAGGATGAGCAGAAACTAAAGTGTGAACTGTCTGTCGGTCAGCTGGCCCTTCAGTGAGGGGGGTCTGAAGACACTGTGTCTGTTGACTATTAGAATAATGAAAGAAATGAGAAATCTGCCTTCCTCCAAAAGTTCCCAGCAAACCTCCATGCAGCCAGGCTGCCAGAGGGCTGAAGAGTCTGAGCAGTGCTGATCCCTGAGGGTGGCCACTTAGCCCTCAGTGGTGCAGGGCTGTCTGCAGCACAGCTGCTCCAGCTCAGACTGAGGCACCCAGAATATATTCCAAGGTCACTATCGTTTTCGTTCCTGTAGGACTTGCCTCCACGTCAGCAGCCCTGTGGTGTTTGTTGGAACTACAGATCATTTTCCATCTTACAAAGCACAAGGTTTGCTGCAGCATAGTGGGTAGGCTGGGTAAAATCTCCCAGTTATTCCATGTTTCTCTTCTAACAATTTCCCCTCTCTGCCCTGCCTCCATCAATGGGACTGACATGTTTTCTCCCAAGTTACCAGCATACATCTGCCAGCAACTTTCCATTGTCATGGAAGGTCCTGCTGTATTCCTCAAAAGCACAATACTTTCTCTTGCTGAAGCCAAATCAATCACTGCAAAAAAAAAAAAAAAAAAGGTTTGTGTATCAGATACATCATCAGCAAATATTGGGCAATTCTTGTATTTGCCCCTGGCAATGTTGCACAGGGAAGTGAGTGTCATTGGATGTCAGCACAGTCTGTGTCCCTAGAAGCTCTGGAAAGCATAATTCTCTTTTCCTCATGTAAATGCCATTTGGAGCTGAAGAATTTAATCTGATGTTCA
Organism: Hypocryptadius cinnamomeus; assembly: GCA_013400635.1. NCBI lineage: Eukaryota > Metazoa > Chordata > Aves > Passeriformes > Zosteropidae > Hypocryptadius > Hypocryptadius cinnamomeus. Next base: position 17,750 of record VYZP01029504.1, read on the forward strand.
TGCAGTCTCCTTGAAAAGCTAAGGGTAGTGTTTCCTTGATTGCCATTGAGTGGATCCCATCAACTGTGCAGCTGCAGATGGAAATAGCTTTTCTTAAGATAGTATTTATTTTTCTATTCTTTTCCCTGAGATCATTATTGCTGTAGGAAATATGTTATTCAGAGCAATGGGCTTGCAGGGGGCCAGCAAAGCATCCCTGCAAGCTGGATTTTTTCACTCTGTTCTGAATTTTCTTGGTAAAGGTACACTAAAACAATGCAGAGAGCTGCCTGGGAGGAAAGTAGAATGTCCTGTAGGCCGTGATCTGATGTTTTCCAGACAATGTCTGGCAGCAAAGTGCACTCCTCTCCAGTTCTTCAATGTCTTCAAGAGGTGGGTAATAGAATCAAGTATAGGTGTCCAAGAATAGATTTGAATTGTCTGTTTCTATCTTTTCATGTACTTAACACAAAAAAACATCACTAGGAGCTCAAATTGAGCTCCCCACTCAAGCCCCTAAATATTTTTTGGAACTCCTACTTTGCAGTTTGCAATCTGAGCCTGTCCTCCTCTCTCTGCTCATCCCTGGGGAGCTGTGTGGTGGGGCTGGCTGAGGACAGCCCTGGTCAGCAGAGAGCCTGGCACAGTCTGCATTCACCAGCACTCACCAGGGGCCCCAAGACATCTTGGTAAAGGACATGATATGAGCATGGTCAATAAAATGCTGATTTTCATGCAAGGAATTAGAAAAGTCTTAGAGGGGGGAAATGGCCAGGAGAGGTTGGTATGGCCTGACTCATCACTAAATCAGCACAGTGGTAAACCTAATCTCTTGAGGTGGTCAATGTAAAATGACAGGCAGCTTGTGTCTGCAGAAACACTGCCTGTAAAATTGAGGCAATGGTGCTACCTCATGGCCAGAGAGAAAACTACTTCATCCTTGTATTTATTTTTAAATTTTTGATTTATCCTGTAAGTGACAGACTTACCACTGGGGTCTCTTACTGCTGGACAAATGTTCCAAGTACATCCAAGTCTCCAGCTGCATACATGGGATTTTTTTTTTTTTTTTGGTGGAGATGGAATGAAGACTTAAAAGTTGTAAGGGTCACAGAGTACTTCTGTTGAATATGTGATCTGTCCTTCTCCTGTTACCTAGCAGTGTTGTACCCATCTCAGACAGGGAGCTCTTTGGCACAGGGGCACCTTCTGAGCTCTGTTTCCCAGCTCCCTGCAGAGGAGGCCACAGTGGTGCAGCCACCACAGCTGGCTGGCATTGCAGCTGGCCGCTACAGACATCATGCCCTATCTTGGGAAAGACAAAGTTAGGAATAAGCCAAAAAGAAACTGCTCAAGGCCTCTAAAAAAGTTGCCAATGGAAGCCTGATTCTTTTGGGCTTTTTGTTCTTTCTCCTTTGGATGCCAACTGTCTTCTTTTCCATATTAACTGGAAAAAGGTCAAGCACCAAAGCATACTAGAAGTGACTCATGATTTGGAAAATTGGTCTGGCATGGGAACCCCTCATTCCCTTTCACCACCTTGTTTCCAGCCCTGACACAGAGTATTTCTATGCTGCTAAATAAAAGATAACTGGGGACCCATCATGAGGCCACTGGTTGTTACCTGCCCATGCTAGGCAGATTTAAGCCATGATTGCTTTCACGCTGTATCACACCCACCCTGGGTCTCTTCTGAACCACAGGTGGCACCTCTTGGACCCAAAGACATGTTTGTGTTTTGCTGTCTCCTTTTGGTGCAAAGGGTCAGAAATACCATGAGGCCTCACAGTGCAGCCCCCAGCAGCTGCTTTATAGCCAAACACCAAAGGTGGGAGGCAGTGAGTCCCCACAGTCAGTGCTCTTATGAGCTAAATCCAGCTCCTGCAAGAAGATTCAAAGCCTCCATCAGAAGGAGAGCAAAGCCTGCAGAGCTAAGCTTGATGTGGTTCTGCATTGACTGAGGCCAGGCCCACAGCTCCTCTGGGACCAGCATCACCTCTCCTTCATCAAATCAACCACTGGGCCAAGAAAGCTTCTCTGTGGGGTAGCAGACAGAGCTGTCCAGTGTGTGCACCAGAAATTAGCTCTGTTTGCCAAAAGCTCCTTCAGTGGTTCTGAAAAAAGTTAGAGGTATATTGCAAAATGATCCTCACGTACACCATATTGGACCTGATAAGATGCAAGATTTTAGGGGTCCCAGTGACAGAGACACATCTGGTGTTTGTAAGAGAAAAGCAGTCACCCTTTGGGGAAATTTGTGTTGGGACCACTGTAACTGGTGTCTTCCTGCTGCTTTCCTGTGGAGATGTGGCACACACACCTTGTTAGCTGAACTGACCTGGAGTGCAATCCTATCCAGGGACAGAGCCAACCTTCTGTAACAAAGTGTTTGCAGCTCTTTATTTTGCATGAGGTTTTGTTTGCCAGCATACAGGAACTGCATGAAGGAGCCACAACTTTGTGTCAGCAGTGCCACTGTCCTTGGAGCTGAGCTGGAGAACTGTCCTCAGACGGACTCTGATTTTAATATTGGTCTTCAGACTTATGTGAAAAACACACAACACTTCCCACCTTTCACTGGCACTAAGAGCACTCTGTCTTCCTGAGCTTCCCTCCCAGCAGAGGCAGGAGGTTGTATGGATGGGAACAGGTCTGCAGACAAGGCTCCAACTGGGTTGAAATTAATTGCTTTTGGTAATGGGTAAGTGAATGTTTTTGTCTGACCAGAGCTTCGTGGTGCATCCTGAAAGCAGCAGTCAGCCCTGGAGGTGTTTTCCCCAAGCTGGGGTCTGCTGGAGGAGTACCACTGCAAGGGAGGATGTGTGAGGGCTGAGGAAGGATCACCTACCCCTCAGCTGAACATGAATGAATGCTTAGTCAGCTGGGGAAGGCTCCTCCCCTCTGGCCTGGGACCTTGGAGAAGCACTCAGTGAGTTACAGGAAGATTTACACAATGTCCCAGCAAAGCCTGCTTCCTGGCTGTGGGGACACAGAGTTTCCAAGAATCCCCTGAGCTCATGTGAGAGGCACCGAGCTGCTGCCTGGCAGGAGAGGTGCTGGCTCTGCACAATCACTCAGCCACTGGGATGGAGGAGCTCAGCCAAAGTACTTTTTTGGCACATTTTTCTTTCAGAAAACATTGAGAAATAGAAATTTAAACTAGCAAGTTTGTCTCTAGGAAACCCCATGGAAGAGGCTCGGTATTGCTCCTGTGGGAGCTCTTGACTGACATGTGGTGTAGAAAGTTTCTGTCTTTGGATGGGTTTAATGTTAGCTTAACTTCTTTTCTGTGGTGCTGATGCAGAGAGACACAGTAATTGTACTGCTTTTGCATAAGTGCAAAATTCTGGCAGCCTCAGGTTAAGAAAATAAAATATTAAAGTTCAGATTGCAAAATATGATCCAGTTGTTCTTGGTATTAGAAAAAATACTCAAAATATTGCAATTGAGAACAGGCCTTTCCCATTTTCTCCAATTTATCTGCTTTTATGTGCTTATAGCTGCTGAAACAATAGGGACAACAAGGAATACTAAAGCTGATTAACCACAGAAGTGAGTATAGGGCTGCCAGACTTTCTCCAGTGTCACTGAATTTTGTCGTAAATCTGGGTCTCGGGGGACCCCTGACTGAAGAATGCACACAGAGAGCATTCAGCATGACTCTGTGTGAAAGCCAATTGTTTGAATATTAGCACTCTCTATGCCACTGTTTGCCGGTGGCTACCTATTCCAACTGACAGTCAAAACAAGCAAGGTGTAGTAATCCATGCAAAAAAAAAAAAAAAGAAAAAAAAAAGAAGCCCACAGGACAAACCACACAGGGTAAGCAGCCAGAAATACAAACAGACAAACAGAAATACATATGGTTGTGTGTTGTCTGACTTCTAACCAATTGTCTTGTCAGAGTGGGTTCCCCACATTTATTTACTTCCATGAACAATAGCCTGTCTTTTCTTAGTGTCTTTCAGGAACCCTTTGTAAGCACTCATCCTCTGAGGACCACCACCCTCCAGAAAGGACCCACACCACAGTGTGACCTAGGCTGCAGTGCTGCAGAATAAGGGTTTCCCACCTGTGTGAGCTAGAAATCCCATTTTTCAAGAATGTTTCACTTTCAATACACAGCAACAACCTCCAAAAACCCAAACAAAAATAACAACAAAAAAAGGTTTCAAATATTTCTCCTGACTTCCTTTAAAAATCAGAAAAGGCTGGAGTCCTAGGTTAGGGGCATGACTCATGGAGCCAGGCTGCATGATTGAGCCTCCAGAGATTACAGATTGCTCACATTATATTCCCTGTCTCTGCTGTGATGAGTTTGTGTCTGATGCTGCCCTGGGACAGCCCTCAAGGGATCCCACTTGCTCAGCCCATGGTGCTGTGGGCATGTTTTCTCACAGTCACAAAATGTAATGCTATATTGTGCTAGACCAGCAGGATTTTGCTGTTTTGGATAAGAATCAGTAGGTGACAGTCCTACTTTTCTTCTTTGAGGTTTTATATCAGCAAAACTTCCTTTCCAAGCAGCTGATGGTAGGACAACTCTCTAGGGAGGTGCCCCTGCAATCTTGCATGAGGAAAACCTTTCTGAGGACCTCCAGCTTGCTATGCAGGAGCAGCACAAGAGCTGTGGTTGAGGCATGTTCCTGTTAGCATCAGATGTGGCATGCTGCAGTGTGACTCTCTTACCCTGGCCACTGCACTTCACGTGTCTGACGGTGTTGGAGATGTCTCCCCAGCTCATGGCTCATGTCTCCTGTTCATTGTAGATATTAAAAATCAGAGCAAATTTCACAGCCTAAGTCTCTGAAACGCTGCCCTCCCATCACCAAACTCTGATATTAACTCCAAGCAGGGATAACACCTCCATGGAAAATGCAGGTTCAGACCAGTTCCAAGAGCCTAATCCATTCCGCACAGAGGAGCTTCCCTCTGGATTAGAAAGTTAGTGGTGACAGGAACAAAGACTCCACATTACCCACATGCCATTGACCCTCTAAGCTGGTTTCCTTCAGGGTCACTGCAGGAAGCTGCAGCCCTGCCAGAGGGTCAGTGCTGAGCTTTTGTCTGTGCAAGGTCCTCAGGGATGGTCAAGTGGGAGCCCTCAGCATACCTGCATGCTTGCATATGCACATCAACTATGAAAGGAACAACTATGAAAATAAGAAGGTCATGTTTGACTGCAGTGTGTAAATGCATTTATATCTTCAGCAGTTGCCTTGAGAGAGGCCATAAATCCTCAGCAGATTTTACCAGGAGGAATTTCTCTCCTGTGAAAAGTTTTGGTCTTCAGGTCTTGTTACCAGATGCAACACTGAGCCAAATTCCCTCCATACCTATGGGTTGGCAGCTGCTATGGACTGTGTTCACCTACATTCTTATGGGTTTTGGGTCATTTGGCAGACTTCAAGTTTGAACTCTTTTTAAAAAAATATGCAACATAGGTAATTTCCTCTGTGCTACAATAAAAAAGTGTCACTTAGGAAGTGTCCTTTCAAATCCATATTTTTGATGTTATCATCAGTTTTGTTTCCCTTTTTCGTTTCATTTATACTTGCTACAGCATCTTTTTTTTTTTTATCATGTCCAACAGAAATAGGCAGCACTCCAGGTTAGGATGAGATGCTATTAGAAAGCAGCCATGTTAACTGTGCAGCTTAGTGCCAAACAGTCATAGCCATCCTGCCTTAAAACAGTTAATTATCAGATAAAACTCAAGGGATCAGCCTAAGGGATCACCTGTAGAAAGTGCTTTGTGACCATGTGTGTCATGTTTGTGGCACCATCACTTGATCCCCTTCAATGACCAGGTGAATTGGTGCCACATGGATGTAAAACCCAGAAGTTTTAGTCAATGTAAGTGTTCTCCTTCTCCTGACATGAAAGCTGGACCTGATGCATGTTCTGATCTAGGCTGGAGAAAGCCCAAAGGTAAAAGAAGCATCTCTATTCCACTGGTCCCATTCCTCACACCACCATTTCTCTCCTTTCGTCACCTGAGGCTTGGTTTGTGTTTAGACTTAGTTCAGCAAAAGAATGATCTTTGGTCAGGAAAGGCTTTTCTCTCTGTCATGCTGGCCATGAACCATCTCATCTGATTTGCCTGCTTCTTGAGCAGAGAGCAAAGGCTGTGTGCAGGTTACCGCAGGAAGACACAGTTTGTAGGAAAACAAAATTCATGGAGTGCTTTATGCTGCATGTGTCAGCTGATTATTTTTGCAGAACACAATGTTATTTCCTCCTGAGGACTGAATTTGCTTTTCTTAGTCTTTTCTTGTGTTATTTGTGCTTTGTTGCATTGTATCCTTGCTGCTCTTCAGCCTGTTCTCTTAGGGGCCCCTCTTGACAAAGAAAGCAGGTTTGTGACAACGAGTATTTATTTGTAACTCCCTGATAAATGTGGTTTTCTAATATCTGCACTGGTCTTGGGAGTAGAGGAAAAACTAATTCCTATGGGGTGAAATCATGGTTTGGTGGAAGACAGTGGTGGCATTCCCACCTGCTTCACTGTGGCCAAAATTTCACCACAAAAGGTCTTGGGAATCCAAATACCTTCACTGCCTCCTCTAACTGCCTGCCTCGATGCTGAACCAGGAGCCCACAGAAACACCTCTCAGCTGCTGCCTCCCTACTGTTTCATCACAAAAGAGATTATTTAGGAACAGGGGGTGCCCAGGACTAGGACCAGGTGCTGCTCAGCCGTCACCACAGCTGCAGGGTAGGGCCGACACCCATGGCCTCACTTCACACAATCATGCTCCTTGTCTGGCAGGTGCTCTGTGTGGACCCACCTGCAAAATCACCTTCAGCTGTGTGGGACACTTTGGCACTTACTGCTAGAGAGTGGCTTTAGTGGGCACATGAAACTCATGAGTGGCCTCAGTACCTAAATCAGGCCCACTTTGTCCCGTCCTTTCTTCCCATGCTTTCCTCAGCAGATGTTTTCTTGAAGCAGCCTCAGAGCACTAAGACATGGTGATGTAAGTGAGGGCTTATGTAGCTCTCTCCTCTGGAAAGTGTGGGATTAAATACCGTAAGCCTTTGGCCAAAGCGAGCTACGCTGTCCTCTGAGACTGATCCTGCCCTTGTTGAAGTCAAAGGGAGCGATGTCTGATTTTGCTGACCGTTGTGAATTATTGTCTAAAGTCAGGATTTCCGCTTTCATCTTCATGCTGTGAGCATGGCAAGATGGATCACAAACCATCATTCAACTCTTACTCTTAAGGGTTCCACCAGCCTGGACCTTGTCTACTCAATGAGCATGGAAAGCAGAGATTTGTGTATAACCATCCCACCCCACTGGCTGATATCAAAGTGGGAATAACATGGGAAAGAAGCTGCTCAGAGGGAAGGTACCCAGCTGGTTTGTGATCAGTTTGTTGTTTTTCTCTTATTTGCTGTTTTCCAGAAAAGAAGCATAATGGCTTGGGTGTGCTCATGGCCAGGACTTCCAATTTCAATACAGAAAATTGTCATAGAAAATGCAATGCAGACATTTACTCCTCTCCTATGCTTTTGCTGAAAATTATCTCATCTATGCTCCTTCAACCTCGAATGCTGGTGGGCATGGTCCAAAAACCTCAGTGGGATCATTCAGTAGGATTTCACTTTGACAAAGGCTCCTAATGAGCATGTAGCTTCCTTGGAATGGCCCTGTTACAATTTGTCATTTTATCTGAATGAGGTTATCCCACAGGATGCCCTGGGCTAGTAGCCTATGCTGGGCAGGGCACAAAAGCAGAGCTGTTCCTGAGAATGAACCTCCCATGTAGCCCGTCTGTTTGTGGATATTTAATTTATTTTCTCATGTTTTGGCATTGCTGCAAAAAATGTCCTGGCCTTTGAAATGTCAAGGTGTGTAGTGCACAAATGATAAATCAATAATGTCAGTTGAGACTTGTCATGAGAGAGGCTTGTCTGCAACTGCCTCCTGGCAATCTTTTAAATTAATTTCTTTTAACATCTCTGTCATTGTTCTTTACAGAGTCCAGAAAAATGCATGTGAACAGAGGAACGTGCCACCTTCAACAACTTCACAATTCATGTTACCTCTGTGTGCTGGGAAAGCTTGTCATGAAAAGGCAAGTGCTAGCAGCAGATACCTTCTTTCCTTGCATTTGACATTGCTTGGAAACATTTTGTGGCTTCAGACCAAAGGCCTAGGAGGCTGTCAAGAGCAAGATAACCCTCTGAGTGGTTATTTACGAGGCTCACACTCTGGGGGAAGGCCACAGAGAAACATGTGTTGAAATGGCAAAGGCATCAGGCTGTGTGTTCCTCAACTGACCCCCCAGCTCTTCTGTCTCTGGTCCACAAAGTCTCATGGAGCCCCTACACCCTGAAAAGTCCAGTGGTGGTCCTTTCAGTGTGGCATGGGCAGCAGGAGACACGTGTGTGTGTGTTGTGTGCACATGTCCTTCCACTCCAGCAGGACCTTCAGTTAGCTCTGGTTTTGTCTCTGTGTGGCCAGCCCTGCCTCCCGTGCTGCTGTGGCACCAGCCTCACCCACCACACGGCTTCTGGGCTCCTGGCAGCTGCTTTCAGTATCCATCCCAGCAGCAGGCACACCACCAGCCCCACACCTGCCACCCATTTCCAGCTGGCAGCAGTGGCAGCACCCACAGAAAACATTGCTGCTCACCCACATAGCCAAGTGCACTTTAGGGACGTCAGTAATTTGACTTTGTTATTTGTGAGTACAGCTGCTCACTGCTCGGGACCTCAGAGGTTGCTGCCCCAAATCTCAAGAAGAACCAAACATCAGGGGGCTGGGTAACATACCAGTGAGGTGGGTTCCAACCCTGAATTGGCATAAATAAAACCAGGCAGCTGCTGGATACCTCTTTCCTTGTGGATTAGTGCTCATGGCAATTTAGCATGGCACAGGTGAAGAAGGAGCAGGCATCCAGACCTAACAAAAGAGGGTGTTTCCTGACAGAAACAGAGCTCAGGCTTAGCAGATACATTCTGATTTTCAGTTTCTGTGGTTACTGACAAAGTTTCTTTGCATGATCACATCAGGGCAAGCATGCAAATCTTTCCAGGAAGAGCTAAAGGCGAAAAAATTTTTGGCTTCTGAAAGAAAGAAGGCTGCTTGGGTTCGAAATGCCCTGCGATAGAAAGGTTTTTATATATGGGACTTCAAATCAAAATTGCTTTTTTCCACTCCACTTTGCAGTTCAGTCTGGCAGGGATCTACCAGATCTTGGGCTTTTCTAGCTGTGGAAGGAAAACCTTGAGCACAAAGCGCATTTGAGTACAAGACAGTCTCCAAAAGTCTCCTACAGGAGCATGAGCCAAACTGGAAAACTACAATCTAGTCTTCTGTTGACCCTCACATAAGGCCCTCAGCACACCTTGGGCCATAGCTTTTAATTTGTCCTGTCTTACTTGTTATTCCTGAAAAATAAAACTAAGCATTCTAAGAGAGTTTTAAAATAGTTCAAGTGTGACTCAAGTCCTGCAAAAGTATGTAATTTTAAGCTTAGAGAAAGTGTTTTATCCTTAATTTGCCCTGCAATGTTCAAATCCACAAAATGAGGTGCTATTCACACCACTTTTGATGGTGACTCACCATCCTTTAATCTCCCTGTGCTGGGCCCAGAAGCAGATCCAGGTTTCCATGGGTGGAGGCAGGGACCAGCATTTGGTGTCTTCATTGTCTGTATGGCAGCCAAGGAGAAGCATGAAGGGAGCAATTTCCACTTGCATCTGCATTTGAGGGATGCTGGGGGCAGTGAGGAGCAGGCAGCTTACTCAGAGGGACAGGAGTGGCAGCAGGGCATGGTTGAGGCATATTCCCCAGCCTCGTGCTGCCCACTGACATTTTTCAGCAATGTTGGGCAGCCCTGCCCTGGTAAGGCTCTCCACGGACATGCACGGCTGTTGAGGTGTGATTATTTTGCCTCAGTAGCTTCACTTTTCATCTCTCCTTTTCTCAGTCCCCTAGAAGGAATTGTTCTAATGTCTTTATTCACTTCTCTTTCCTTTTTTGAGTGTAATTCTTTCTTTCCTCTTCCTCCTGAACACAAATAAACCCTCTCTTTGCTGCAGTAGTGTTCAGTGCTGGCTCTTTGCTGCAGTATATCACAGTGTCACACAGACCCTGAGAACCAGGTGCCACCACCTATTCTATGGATGTGGGGCAAGGTGTGTGGCTTGAGCACACCGTGGTGAGACTTCATGATGCACTTCTGCTATGACCTCTCTCTCTCTCTGTATAGAATCTGTATGGTGACAAAAGGAGGCATCTTAATGCCTCTCCTAGTCCCCAGCCATTTGAACACTCTCACACATCTCCTGTCACATGCCATCTGTCACTAAATATTGATGCTGTCACTAAAGAAAGGGGGACATCCCAAATGGCCAGAGGTAAAGGAGCAAAGGGAGAGCTGTTTTTTGGTTCCATGTGGATCTGGCTGGGCAGCCCAGGTCAGGACAGAGCTACAGCTCTAGAAGTGCCCCAGTGCCACAGGAGCTCCTTCCCCATGCTCACATGGATGTCATGGGTGATATGGTCGACACAGACATCAGGAGTAAACCTGGATGGACTCAGGACTGCATGGACAGTCTCTCTCCACAGCACCCCACCAAATCCCTCAGCTGCCTTAGACCAAGCCATTGCAGTCAGGGTGTAGTTATTTTAAACAGGGACATCTTCAGTCCACTGGTGGAAGGTTGGATGAAGTGCTTATTTCAGAAACAGAAACACATTTAATGAACGATGGCTCTTTTCCCTCCCAAGTGAGTATCACTGCTCAGAATAGCTGTGAGAAGGGGAGCTGTAAACATCTCCCAAGCAGCCTGGCACAAGTCAGGCACAGGAACATAGAGACAATCTCTGTCATGCTCTGGTTAGCAAACGTGGCTAATCATTCTCAGATTTTTCCTCCAGGCATGGACAGCTCAGAGATTGCCATAAAAACTCTGTTTTACAGTCTCCCTGAAGGGTAATTAGCAGCAATAAAAATATTTTCAAAATTGCTGGCTTGTTAATAGTGTGCACAACACAGGAGAGCTCTGAGTCCCAGCATCAGCTAATGATGAGGCATGAAATGCCTCCAAACCAGTAAGCAGTCTAAAACAAAAGCCTGTGTTTTGCTTCTCCATCGTGCAGCAGCAGCAGTCTGGGACATGCAGGGGAGGTGTTGTTTCAGGCAGGAAGCAACATAAAACTCAAATATTGTTTTTAACCACTATCCAAGTAAAAGAAAAAGAAATCTCTCTTATGGAAACTGAATTCAGAAGTGTTCTCCTATGCAGGGATGGCTGGAGCCATTAGGAGGCACCATTTTGCATCTTCACTGGCTTCAGGAGATTTGCACTGGGAAGAAGCTCAGTGTGATGGTGTTTTGCTGATCAAGCTCATGTCCTCTCCTGAACCCCTTAATTGCCTCTTTGTGTTCAAATTTCGAAGTGTTCCTGCTCACCTTACAGGTTCCTTCAATGAGCCAGGAGGGAAAGTATTAAAAGGGGTAAGGTGGAGGATATGCCATGGGTTTACAGCTTGCAAAGCTCCCAGGAAACTTGCAGCTCCACAGCTATGCTGCTCAGGGCTCACTTCCTTCCTTGGGGACAGCAAGTCCTTCCTTCCAAACTGATCAAAAGAAAGAGCAAAAGAAAACTATACAGTAAGAACATGAGCTATGCAGTAACCAGGGACCTGGGGAAATGAACATGCAAGAGTCAGGAGACAGAGCAAATGGTGAACTCACCTGAGCTCCAGGTGGGCCCTGCTCATTGCTCCTTCCAGTGATTCTGGGCCTTGTACATGACAAAGAAGGCAGCTTTGAAATTGCTTTCCACATTTTGCAGGCTGCACGTTACCTCTGTCAGTCTGACACTGACTGTGGTGTGCAAAGATTGCAACTGACAGTGAAATAAAATGCTTTATTTCGAAAGAGTTACACCACAACCTTCTCACTTTAATATTGTTTGAAAGTACAAAAGGCTTAAGAATAGGTACATTAGCAATTGTACATGAACAATATGTTAGCATTGGTTATTTGGGAATTTGTAGGCTGGTCATACATTATCTGGAATCTAAGTCCATTTGAGGAAACACTGGAACATCATATAATGTTGTGCTTAAGGAGTTTTTGCTCTGAATACTCCTTTACTGTGAGGTTCTTCACATCTGTTAATATCGTACATTAATGAGAAAAAAATTTCAGGAGTAAGTTACAAATTTTCTGAGATTAGAAAATATTTGTGCATAAAATCATCATCAAAATTATCCTCCTTTCACTAACAAGCATCTAATTGTAAAACTGACTTCTGGAATGGCTGAGAAGGGTATTGTAAACCTTTAAATAATATAATATGTATAAAAAACACAGTCTTGCGACCTTCCATTTGTTCCGTATGAATAAAATCTTCATTTAAATTCCTGACATTAGTTTTAAAAAGGGCACTTATTTTTAACCTAACCTATTAATAGTATTCAATATTAAATTACCCCTAAAGACTGCAAAATTATAGAAGACATTTTTTTTTCAGTACAAAATCAATGCCTAAATAATTTTTACAAGAGTGTTCTGGATGAAAATGAATTTCTGCAAAGAAATTATTTAGAAAAATGGTGTAAGTTATTTGGCCTACATGTCAAGATAGTATTCCTGGTCAAGTACTTCGAGAGTTTTAATGGGTTTCTGGTTGGCATTAAATGCAAAACATGAAATGGGTTGTGAATGGAAGTGGGTGGAAGCAGTTTTGGTCACTGATTGCAAGGTTGTCACCTTTCTTTGGCTCATCATTGCCAAGATTTACTTCTACAGAGACATTCATGGCAGCAGAGCAGAACTTGCTTTACTGAGCTGACACCATGCTCTCTGGCTGTAACGAATATATCCCGCGTGTTTGGGGGTTGAAATGTTCCCAGCTCTACCCTTTCCTGGCCCTGGAAGGTGCTGGCTGTGACGCTGGAGAGAAAGAGCTTTCATTTGGGCCACCAAGAGTGTGTCTACCCCTCTCTTGCACGGCACATAGCCACAGAAGATGCAAGGTTATGTGGCAAGGAGATTTGGAATTTAAGGACTCTGAGGAGCCCTAAGCCACCAGGCAGCTTTGGACACTCAAAGAGGAGCATGGTCAGAGCTCTCCCTCCCTGCTCTCCATTGCTCTCCAGCCAACATGCACATACAGGGCTCATGTGGTGTGCAAGAGCACTTGGGAAATCAAACATCTGTTTGATGAGGGATCAAAACGTAATAAATGGAGGTGGGTCAAGAAATGCTGCCAGAAAGATCCGAGAACACCCTGCAATCAACTACAAATCACCACCAGCGCTCCACAATGGCTGGTAGGCTCACATAGCGAGAAAGTTTGTACTTGGCAGTGTCAGAGCTTGGCAGCTAGCAGATGGCAGCCTGTCTTTCCAAAGGCTTTTCTCATTGAGGAATGCAAGCCACTCTCATAAAGCTGCAGGCCAGCTCAAAGTCTTGGGAGCCAGATCCCATTCTTATTCCTTGTGATTGTAACACAAAAGAACAAAGGGCCATATCCTGTCATTGATACATTTTCAGGTCTTTTAATGGACACAGCTTAGAGATCCAGGTATAGATCAATGGCAGGATATAGTCATAATGGCCAAAACTGAGCTAAAAGAATGGTGTCTTCCTATTTCAACTTTATATGACATAGCACTTGCACATAATGGAGACCAGATTTTTCTGTTAAACAAGTTGTCGAAGTATCTGTTGCGTTCCATTGAAGGAATGCTTGAATAGCAAATTCCAAACCTAACACTTCAGTAAATCTAGCAAATTTGTTATGCTATACCACACAGAGAACTCTCTGCAGATCTTTTCAGTTCAACTTTTGCAGATAGAATATCTTGACTAAGACCTCAGCTGGAGTTGTTACCAATAAAATGAGCCACCATAAAGATGATGGGTGATGATGCTTCTCCACAGCACTCAGTACCAACCATGCCATGTCTCCCTGTTTATGTAGGACAACATTTGTGTGATGACTTTGTCTTAGAGCTAAACCTGCCTATCAAGCTGCTGAATGTTTAATCTTTAAAGTGTGTGCATTACTGCAGAGATCAGTAAAAATTCCCCCAAAACCAGACACAGAAGTTTCGGCCAAACAATATTTTTAGAAGTTAACTTATTCTGCTGGTGGTTATTAGTCCAAATAACTCATGACAGCCTAACTTCTCTTTAAACTTTTTCTTCCTCAGAGTCAGAGATAGCATTTCAAAATATTTGGAAGGGTGCAATTTGTTTTTCTTCCCAAAATCTCCACAAAGATGTTGTGGATAACCGCAAGAGTATCATCCACATTCCTTTATGGTAGGAGACAGGGATATGATTTATTCAAACCCAGAGTACTTTAAACGCGTGCCAAGTCTCAGAATGGAGCCCTGGAACATCCACCTAGACTGTTCACAAACCTGGCTTAAGAAAGCCATCTCTGCACTATCCAAGAGTAACAGGGTATATGACAGTGCTGCTAAAAACCTGGGAGGCTAATGTGAACCAACCAGGCCATCTGGGGCTATTTAGCTGTTCTTGCTGTGTGATAACATAACTTGGCGTGAAGGGCTGGAGCCTCCAGCAAAATCAGACATGACAAAATGCTCCAAGCTGAGTCAGAAACAATAATGATTCTTTTTGCTGCATATAAGCAGAAATCACTGACTTTTGTATGGCAGAGAGCAGGCTGACAGATAGGAGTGGCTGCTCAGTGGTGCCTTTTGGCTACAGATCCCCTTGAAAATGCTGAGAAATGGAGGGCTCCTTAGGCTTTATTGCAGTGCTGACATTCATGGTGTTGATTCTTGTTCCAGAAAATGAGGCCACATCTGCATCTAGAATGAGAGGGAGCTACTGAAGCAGGTGTAGCTCAGGATGGATTCCCAGGAGAAGCTGGCAATCATGAAGTTGCCTTGAGATTAAATACATCATATATTGTAATTTTTCTGTCTTTTCCCTTTATTGAGGCTAAATGTGAATTTAGAGTCCTTCAGTACTTGTCTTGGAGAGAAATAACTATTCCTCCTGCATGCTGGGACAAGACAAACTTGCTTCTGACGTGACACAGAGGAATGGGGAGTAGGAGCCCAGCTTCTGTAGCTACAGATCAAGGGATGCACATCTGGGGTGGGTTTTCCCCCATCAGCAGCATGGATTAACAGGAACATCAGCAATGTTAGCAATGTTAGATGTTGTAGTCTCTGATGCCTGAGGTGATAGTTCCTCTAAACTGGGTCTGCTGATATGGGCTGTGCCTGAGGGAATAAAAATGTCTGAGATTGTACACTGAGGTAGCCTGAGGTAAAGTTGAACATGCTTTTTACTGGGTGGCAAAAAGATAAATGTTGGGAACCTCAGAAAAACGCAGACTGGAGCTGGACCCTTGCAGATTCATCTGTGCATAGCTGGCAGCTGCCACCTGGGAGGAAAAGCAAACCTAAATTTCCCTTTAGGTCCTGCTGCTCTAACACTTTGTGAATGCTCCCTGTAAACACTGCCCCGAAACTGCTGTTTAAGGATCATTTTTGCAGTAGGTTTAAAAGCAGGTGAATTCAGAACAGCTTGTGACTACAGTGGAGAACTGCTACTCAGAAGAGGTATAGATCCTGCCCCAGGCTCTCTGTAGTTTGTTTCTCACAACATGTGAGGCTTCCAGACCCTTTCAGCTGGGGCTAGGGGTGATGTTCTGGTTCAGTGACATTTCTGCCTTTGATCTGTGGGACACAGATGACACGAAGTGCACAACAATCATGCCTCAAGCCATTCTGGTTATGGTGGGTTTTTTGCAGCTGACATCCTCATGTTGCAAGGTCCCAAGGCATGCACAGGTAGAACTGTGCAAAACTTCTAGCAATGACCTCAGTTTTGTGACTTAGGAGTGCTTGGTGGTGCTGAAAGGGAAAACAGGAGTGTGTGATTCTGTGACTACTGAGACAGAAGTGCTCCTGTAACACAATCTGCTTTTGAATTTGAAGAGTTACTGGGAAATTTAGCCAGCCTGGAAAGTTATAAAAGGAGGGAAAGAAGTCCCAGAAAATAACACAAAGTGGTTCTAGGAACAGAAGAGTCAACAAAATCTGTTTTCGCATGTTTTTTTTGACATCTGACCTTTTGCATCCTACTGCTATAACTCCAGGTACTGTTCCAGCCTCTGCACTTGCTTTTCTTTCACCCTGGGTTTTTTTTATGGCTATGCTTATTGCCTATCCCATATACAGATGAATTCATAAATCATTATTTGAAAAACCAGAACACCAGAAAGCCTGAGATGAGGGAAGACAACTAGAACTCTAAACCAGACTAAACTAGAGCCCTAAAGCAAAGGAATATCACTGTGTCTTTCCCAAGACTCCCAGCCTCTTCCCAGTTCCTTCCCATGTCACCTGTGGCTGCCTGTGCAGCCCTGCCAGCTGTGCTGCCTGACACCCTCCACACCTGGCTGCAGCAACACGGGCTGGTAAAGGTGGAGCTCTGGTTCTGCTTTCACAAAGGCAGGGTTTAGAGAATGGCTCTTCTCAGCTAAACTGACAAGGGCCATGTATCAGAGCCAAGGATCACTGAGGAACTCAGGTCACATTTGTGCTGCTTATGGCTCTCTAGGCCAGGCTCATATGGCAGAGAGCTGTGCAGAGCAGTCCAGAACACAGCTAAACATGAAGCATGCAGGCAGTACTGGGCTCTGCTGACGCCCCTCCCCTTTTTTCTTAAGTAGAATAGCTATGAAGACCCCAAAATGAGAAGTTAAAACCAGAAGATCCTGTTAGGGAGGCAGAGGAAGGAGGAGGTATTGGTGCTTATAGAGTTTTTAAGAGCCCAGGAGTCTTCCTATCTGAGAGCAGAGGTAAAAGCAAAATGAGATTTGCCATTGAAGTCTGAAAGTTTCTGCATGTGTTTTATTTGTGTACATGTCTTTTTCTTCAAATGGAATTTGGACAGTGTTTTGCACTGAGTGATTTCCAGAAAAATCTTGTTCTTCATCCTCACGGAATTTTTGAGGAGATATTTGCCCAGGCTGTCCACATGAGTGTGTCTTGTAATGTTGATCCCTCAGAGAACAATCATGGATGAAATAGCAAAAAATGTTGTGCAACACTGTTTTTCTGAATTAGGAGCTTGGAAATAACAAATATACTGGAATTTGGTTTCAGTCCATTCCCTTCTTTATTTGACCTCCTATCAAAAAGAAATAATGTATTCTTCTGAAATAGGGGCTGTGTCAGCCAGTATATTGGTACATCTGTGAAATGCACAGGCTTACTTCAAAACAACATTTTCTTTTGGAAAGGAAATTGCTCTGGATTTTTCTGAAGTCATTGGCGAACCATGCAATGACAGGATGGGAATTTGTCCTTCTTTTTGACAGATCACTGTAGTCCTTGATGGACTGAAGTCCTTTCAGCAAGCTCCTTTCTGATAGCTCTGTGGGTTACAGCACCGCTATCCTTCTGCTCCAGCAAAACCAGCCCTGTATCCCAGCTCCCAGAGAAGTTCTTTTCACAGCCTCTTTAACCACTGAGGGCCCTGCATGTCCACCAGCCCCTTGCTCTCACAGTGCTCACACTGGTGGACCATGCTGTCCACCTGGGACCCTTCGGGGAAGCAATCTTCATCCCACCCAATCTTCCCACATTTGGACCCAGATCTGCTGCTGCCACTGTGAACTCCAGAGCCTGTGTGGCCCACGGCCAGAGACAGGCACTCTGTGGGCAGGAGAAGCTGCCTCCACCCCTGCTGCATCCTTTGTAGTCTTCTCCTCACCTCCAGGTTTGCTGAGAGTAGAAGGGAAAGACAAGGAAAAGGGGGTACAGCAAGGAGTCTTCGATGGCTGCTGCACCTTCTCCTCACAGGCATCTTACGGCTCCTGCACCCACCTGAGCCTCCCTTGCTGCACCTGCTAGCACTGCTGAAGTCAACAACAATTCCCTGCTTGCACAGCTTGACAACCTCACCTCTTCTCAGGGACCCTCCACCACAGCCACACACACACACCAGTCCCCTCAGATCTGCTCAAAGCATCTCCTGCTCTGCATTCACCTTTTCCTACTGGCAGCACATCGCTTTGGAGCTGCTCTTCATCCTCCCTTGCCTCTTGCCTCAGAGGAAGCTTGCTGTCCTGAGTCAAATAGCAGGACAAAACAGATCACTGGGATGTTCACACCATCACAGGGGGATTCCTTGTTTGTCTACAGGGTTGTGCAGGCAGTCACTGATGAGGTTTTTCAGGAATGGCTATTGAGGCAGAGGAGGCCTGGAAAGGAGGTGGGAAGATTGTGTCTACACAAGCAATTGATCATGTTATTTGGCTTGCTGATTTTATAATTGTAGTCCTAAAGGCCAGCAGGACTGGTACTTCTGGAAACCCCTACTGGGGTTTTAAAAGCTTATAGAGGCCATATTTATCCTATAGATTTTTTTTCCAATTCTCAGTTTGCTTTTAACAAATGACAAATAATTTTTTATGAAGCCTCCCCCTGCTCCCATTTAAAACATACCTTCCAAACAGCACAGTCTGCCTCTTAGTGATTGAACTGGGAAAATGTATGTGTTGCTAGTATTTATTTTTTTTCTGCTGAATAGTGCAATAGAAATTGTATCTGCATAAGGCAAGAATTTAACATAATTCTGAACAGACAACCTAAATAAACAGCCAACATGATCACAGACTCCTGGGTTTTTATTGAAGGTAATTTCATCAGCACCCTGATCACTGAACAGGCAAAACCTGCTTACAGCTCATTACAGGCCTGTTTTGAAAACATGGTCTGCTTCTTGAGAAATCTGTGTGTTCACTGAAGAAAATAGAGACGAAATAACTGAGAGAAGAAGCACAAGCTTCTATTTGCACAATTCATCCATGCTAATCGGCTTCTTGATTTACCCAGCATATAGGAGCTGATGTAACTGCCCTGAAATCCACTGTGGATGTAATGGAAACCTGCTTTGACAATTGAAAACTGTGCTTTTCTTACTGAGTGCTTACCCACTGTAACTGTGAAGTTTCAAAATTTTACCAGTGGATTCTATTGCTTGTCCTGTATAGTAAATAGAATGTTGAAAAACTGGCTTTCTCCTCAGGTTTGTTGGTTTTGTAATGATTCCAATAACTACCACATCACTCAGTATCTCTTAATATCCTTGCACAGGCATGAAAATTTATGATAAACAGATGGATTTTGAGAAAAAGTACAAGAGCAGTTACTTACAGATGTGTCTTTCCATGTTCAGCTCCATGCTTTTTTATTATTATCATCTATGTGTTTTTTCCAAGCTATATGTTCCCAGAGAAACACACATTCCTTTCAGCTTGGAACCATGCAAGTGTAGCAAGTCACCTAATAGGAATATATGGGTCATGGCACTACATGACTTAACTCTGATTCAAGGACTTATGCTCTTTTTCAACTACTTCATCACCAATAGCTGCTGTTGAAGGAGCCAAAATGAATACAAATTGGAAGAACATAAGGAGCAGTCTTTTTCATGATGTAAATATCTATTTTAGGCTCATTTTTAAAGGTATTTCAATTTTTTTGCAGAAGGAAAATGTTACATTTACTTAACTTTTGTCAACTGAAATGAATGGGCTGTATTCATTTGCTCCCAAAGGGAGTATATTTAGAACTGCCATTAGTCCCATTAAAACCAGAACTAGGCTGGAAGTGACCTGCAGAATGGAGCACTGTGGTGTACAATGAAACTGCAGATGAGTCTTCAGGAGATGCTTAAGGCACAAGCATTTCTTAGCAATGTACCAAACTTGGCTGTTTCCCCCAATGACAATGAAAATTGTCTGAACAGTACAGAATACCTGAAAGACTTCATAAATCATCCTATGTAGAAAAGTAGATATGAACTTTCTATTCTTTCTTTGTGGGAAAGAGAGTGCTTAGAGTAATCTCAGACAGTCATTGTTGTCTCCTCTTGATATCGTTGACATTTCAGGTTATTTTTTTTCAAATATGCCACAGTCACAGAGACAAAACACAAATGACCCACAAACCTTCCGAATTTTAACCAGACAAGAATGTGTAAATATAAACAGGGCTGATGAAAAATTCAACCATTTCCATTTTTAATTGCAGAGAGCCAAAAATCCTTTGACTCAAAATAGGCTGCGTAAGTTTGAATCCCACACATGACATTAACCCTGACCATGCTAGTATTGCTTGTGGTAGGAAGACCTTTATTTGATGCCAGAACCTTGTTCAGTGTATATCTTTCCATCACTGGCCTAGCCTTTCCACTGTAAGATGTTTCCATGCTACAGTACTCTTGACGTACCAGAGAACAAGGAAAAAGGAAAAATGAGAGTATGTAAACAAACTTGAACTGTTTCAAACCACTCTGCATCTCTTAGGCTTTTTTATTTTCCCCATTGCAGACCTTTTGATTCCAATCTCAGGCCTCTGTACTTCCCACAGACAAAGAAACAATGGCAAGGACTGTCCCGATTTGGGCTTTCTGCTGCCACTGCCTGTGCCGGTGTTGGGGCAACAGGTGAAGGCAGTCAAGGTGCTGGGCGTGGCAGAGCTGGCTGAGCAAGCTCAGGTGGCCTAGTGTTGAAAATTCCTGCAGGTGTTATAGCTAGATCCATAAAATAACTTGTTGAAGTTGACTGTGCAGTGTCCAAATACATTTAAAGCAGAGGATCGTCCATGCCCCTCTGCTAGCTTCACATGAGCTCTGATGTTATGAGCTGAAGCGACACTGCACCTGGCAGGTGCAGCATGGTGTGTGGGGATGAGCTGTTTCCATGTGGGACCAGCTGCTCTGTCTCCACAGAAATGGTGAATAGCTTCTCTGTTGGCTTGCTTGGCTTAGTTCTATCTCTTGTGCTCACACCCACAGAACTGCTGGTGTCCACAAGACTCAGTTTTAGATGGTACGTGGACATGCCTACAGGCACACTAGGAAAAATGTCCATCTACTGTTTGTCCTATCCTTTTGTCCTATTCAGGTGAGTCCCACCACAGCCTCCTGCAAACCTCTAACAATTCCTCTGAGGTTTGGAGCCTTTTATACTGCAGGAGCTTATTCTAGCTTAATTTCTAGAAATTAGTTAAAGAGAGAGAACAAGAGACTGCTTAGACTAGGCTTTTATGTCATGAATCATTATTTTTTTAATGACTTTTAAGCAATTAAGGATTAGAGGTACTTTCTGCTGATTTCACCATACTCTCCCTATCTTATTTCATTCTTATGAAATAGGAATATTTGTTGCTGATTCAAATTTCATTAGACTGCACCTAGATTTAAGATTTGCCTGGTTTCTTACTTTTTAATTTTTAGTTTAGAGGATTATCGGGAGGAAAATATCCAGAACTTGACGGAGAGATTTAATTTTGCAAAGGCATTTATGTCCTTGACTCTTATTTAGGATCTGGATCCCACTCACGAATCTAGATATACTGCTCCACACCACAAAAGAACATAAGTAGTCTACCTCAAATCAAGATGTACAAATTACTTTCTACATGCCTGAAGTAACACACACTTGATAGCTTGTCTGGACTGGATCTAGTACAGAAAGCCCCATAAGATATTGCTCCACACCACTGTGAGACAACCTAATGAAATCCAAAGCACCAGCTTCTGACAGACACTCAGTGTTGATTGATGTCATTCTGGATCAAGACTTTCAGCATCATGAATTAAAACTGTGGCTCTCAAGTGGCTACTGGAAAGTGTATACATGTTTAAATATGTATGCTGTTTATGGTGCTCCCCTGGACTTACATGTAGGCTACCAAGATACAGTCTTCAATATGTCACTTTTTTTGCTTCTGCATATGTAGATGCTTACACACAATTCTCTTGCTGGTTTCCAGCTCCAACTGAACTAAACTCAAGAAGCCACAGGTAATTTTGGATGACATCCCAGGACTGCTGGCAGGGAATGAGACAACTCTGCAGCTCTCTGTTCAGCCTTGAGGTTACTCGGTACCTTCCGCAAAACATCTTTTTGCCATCAACACTTGTTTGTTGTACATAAGGGTTAGCAAACACATTTTTTTTGCTGCTGTGCCAGTAAATGTCCTAGTTTACGAACCAAAATAAGCTGTTGGAAGAGGCTGTGTCTCACCCTGCACAATTTAACTGAAAAGGTATAGGCAGGAGCTGTATTTTAGCATGTGGAACTACATTTTTATATGAAAAAGGATCCAGTGGCCTGCAGATTATCAGTGAGGAAATCATGTCCCCATTCATGGTTTACCCTCCAAGCAATGGGAGGAGAGGCAGGGTGAGCCAGACCTGAAGGTCAGCTGAGCTGTCACTGCTCCCTCACACAGAGATTTCACAACCCAGAACTTGTTCTGGACATTCAGCCGAAGCTCTGCTCCTCATCTTTCAGGTATGGAGATGATGGGGTGCTACCACACAAAACCCCTGTCTCAGCCACACAAACATATTCTAGCCCTTCATCATGGAAGATCCCTTGGGTCCTTTGTATGTTATCTTAGCAGTAAAAAAATTTATCCTAACAGCTCTGCAGCAAAACTGCTGTGCTGAAGACCGGTTTATAGTGGTAATTAGCAACATTTACTGTTCCACATACTTTCTGAAATTTTTCTGTAAGTTCTGATTTGTTCAGAGACTTCTGGTCTGGGGTGCACTGGAATTATCTAAATACTTCAACTATGGGATTCAAGGTTAAAGGGATAATTACTTGTGAAACTGCATTGTCTGGGTAGACAATCCTTGTCACTCCTTGCTGCAGTGCAACTTCATTCATCTGCTTTGAAGGGTTAGGATCTTATTCATAGAAAGGGAGGTTTCTGGTTTCCTGTCCCTCCCTTTGCCTGTCGGGTGTGCAAAGCCATACAGATCCCAGTGGCCAACAATGATGGTTGATGGCAGCCACCAAAGGAAATCTTGTGGTGGGCTATGGGCTCTTTTGGTGAAATATTGATATTTATAACACAGACTTCTACTATGGAATAGTCTCTTTTTAACCAATGAATGATGTATTCAGGGTGTGAATCATTTAATCCCAAACCAGACACCTGAAATAAGTGTCAGATGAACCATGCTCTCAACTGCAACCCTCTGCTTGTCATGAGGAAAGCCTGGAGTGAGTGGATCAGACACAAACATCTGCTCCAGACACATCTAAAAGCAGGCAAGATATTTGATTCCTGCTGTGCATTTCCCAGGCCATGAGATCTGGGTCACCCTGAGTCACGCCCCACAACCTTGCTCAGAGGGCTCCTTTTTTGCAACAGACTGGGGCTCTGAGAGAGCTTTTGGCTGCTGGACAGGCACTTGCTCTGTGCTTCAGGCTTCCTTCTCTGATGGAGACAATTCCAACATAGAAAGCAGTAGCTGGGCTCTTTGAGGAATGCTTAATTTTACCTCCTTCCCCCTCCACCCATGCTTCCCACCATGGTAAGCTAAAATAATTAAACACTTGGGGTTTGTTTGCCTACATTGTTTATCCATCCTTGCTCTTGCTTCTATGTTTACCAGAGGAAATAACTCTCTATGATAATGTATCACTACATGCTGGTAACATCAGATAAGCTAAACTGGACAAAAATGTTTTCCTTGGCAATTCTCCACTTTCTTTAATTTGGCCAGAGAACCCACTTTATTTCTGGAATTGTGAAGACCCCAGTTACACTTGATTGTAACACAAAGGGTTTCACGGTTTTTCTTGTTAAACTCCATGTAGGACTAGGAGAACAATCCTGCCATTCATTTTCCTGCAGTATAATTGAGCTGATAAGCATCAAGCCACACACATCAAAATCCACTGTGAATGTCATTTGCATTAGTTTTCTGCCTTTACAGGAAAAAAAAAGCAGCAATCTGCTTATCAGCCCCCATAGGAAGCTGCACAATGCTGCAGGGATGTATATTAAAAGCAGAACACAGGGAAGGAAGAAGGCAGTGCACTTGTGCACTTGGAGGGAGCCCTTTTGGGGTGGAGACAGCATTCCCAGGCACAGCAGGAGGAGCTGGGTGAGCATCAGAGGAGCCCCTCCATTTATCCACAGGGACTGGTATGGGGACACTGCAGCAAGAGAGAGGGAGACAGGACTGGTGTTCGGGGATGATCACATGGGAGCAGCTTGTGCTGCAGCTCCTCTGTGGCTCCCATCAATGGGTTTCAAGCAACGAGGTCAGTCTGGAGATATCTGGGCACACAGAGAAAGAAGGACAGAGAGGGCTGCTGGAGGTTCTACGCCTCTGCCCCCCAGGTAATTGTGTGCTGATGCCTGGGGAGGTTCTGGGCTCAGATTTAATCGCTCCTTGCATGGCACCCAGGATGCAGCCACAGCTTTGAGTTGAGACACTTGACACACTGCAGAGGGCAATCACCTTCACTGTGTGCAGAGTCTCTATAGGTATGTGGAATGTATGCACGTGGGGCCACACATGAGCTCCTGTGTTATGGGTTAACACATGTACAGGACTCACACCAGTGCATTGCCAAAGGGTTTTACCTTTTTGTTTGGCACCCAGCACAAAGTTTTGGCTTCATGTGCCCTTTTCTACCTGAAGGTTAGAGTGTATCCCTGCCCATGGGAGACACAGGACAGCAGCAGTGCTGCAGGTACAACATCTTTCCCATTCATGTCCCACCAAGTGCCTTGAAAAGCACTGGCTGGCCTTGCTGCAAACCCCAGCACTGCACAGCAAGGGCAGCTCCTCTGCTCATGGTCTGTAACTCATTCAGCTCACACACGGTGAGTCTACTGCTCCAGGATACTGCATGTGAGATTTAGGGGGCTTCACCCCAAAATGTGCATTCCTGTGCATTTGTTACACTTGCCCTAAGAGCTGGTGTCTGCTCAAGTGATGGGGATATTGAAGATTTCTAGTTTCAACAGAGGACTAAGTGCTGTGAAAAGCTGAGCTTTGTTTCCAGGCAGCAAATGCACTTGGCATATAGTAAACCACACTGCTGGAATCTTCCTTGCAGCATATGTACAGGCTGAAAGCCTTAAATACACTGGATTATTTGTTGGGGATTTTTTCCCACCCCTTCCTCCCTCCCGTAAGCCAAGCATTTATACAATAAAATATTTCTAGAGCACAATATATAAACAATGCACACAATAAAAATAAGAACTGATAAGCTCAAGTACGAAAATAGCTGAACTTAATTTTATAGCCAGATAACAACTTAAGTTTCTGTCCATTTTATTTTGGTTTTTTTCAGATATTAAGGTGTTTTTCTTGCAATAGGTTTGACTTAAGACTATTTTGCTTAACATCATTTTCTTAATAGAATACTTGATTTTTTTTTTCTTAGTTATAACCAATGTGTAATTTCTGGGGCTTAGAATTTGAACTTCTGATCAAATAACTTAGAAGCAAACTGTAATTATGTGCCTTTTCCTGGTGCAGCTGGTGCCAAACCATAGATGAAAGCAAAGTGATTATAGACAAAGAGCAACAACTTGGTGACCGGGTTTCCTTTGGAGAGAGTCAATACAAGTAATTTCTGAGTAAGTCTAGAGAAGAATCTGCAGCAGAGGCCAGTATCCAGTGTTAGGATGGGTCTTGTATAAAATGTACAGTTGCTCTGTATTGTATATAATATAATGTATAAAAAATCATTAAAATTCTGAGGGAGGCTAATGTAGGAGACACCATATTCCCTCCTGAGGGTCCTCTCCATGCACCACGGTATCACAGGTCCTTCCATCATCTCCTTTGCTTCACAGCACTGTCCGTAAGAAGTCAGGGTACACTCCTCAGGGACAAGGAGTCAGCGCCACAGGCTGAAGAAAGCCCCAGCCTGTGTCCTGCAGTGGGGGTGGATTTTTTCGCCCCTTATAGCAACCTGTAAAAGGGGTTGCTGCCCTTCCAGACCTGCTTTGCCCCATTTATTCCATTAAAAGCGAGGTGCTGCTGAGTTTTTATTATGCACTGGACTGCCCACACCAAAATGCAATGGTCATGGACTGGGTCTTTTGGACCATTGTTTTTCTGGTTCCGGCCCTTAAGATCCAAGAAGGGCTTTAATTATTGTGGTCTGAATGCAATTCATTCAGGTTTTCTCAACCACTTATTCATCTCTTCCTGTGGTAGAGCTTGCAGACCCAGCTGGCATCAATGAGAGAAAAGCTAAATTTCTTTTTGAAGAATCAGCACTTCATTTTTAAATTACTGCTCTGATACAAGCTAAGAGGAAGGAAAAATTTTCCCTCTCTCAACTTAAAGGGAAACAGTAATTTTCTCCTTTTATTTGAATACTATTCTATTCTATAATTTTTCTCTCTTTGCCATAGAAATTTTGAAATCAAGTCAAACAACAAAAAGAAAAGATGGTATCATAAATCTTGGACATAATAAATCCCCACCTTGGACTTTAAAAAAATTAAAGTCAATTACAGCTCTTCCTGGGTTTTACCTTTGAACTTCCCTGAGACTTCTGCTTTCTAATCTGTAAACAGGAATAATACCTTCCTGTCTCAGAGGACTGTTGTAAGAAGCTTAACTGATTTGTGCTTGTAGGATGTTGGGACACAGTAACACATGCATGGATATGGAGATACATATATGCGCATATTTGTATGCATCTATGGGTGGGGGTACAGACTGGTTTTATTTTTTTTGTGTCTCCTGTTTTTTGTTTTCACGATACCACTATCTTCCTAAAACACAGAAGATTTGTGGCATTCACATTCTCTGAACAGAGAGAGACATCATTCTCTCTCCCAGGATTTTTCCTGGAGAAGCACAGAGAGAAGAAGAGAAAACAATTCTTATCTCTACTCACTGTTGTTTGCACATGTGGAATGTGTTAGGAAGATTGTTTACCTGAAGTGATTTGTCAATTGGATTCTGCTGAGGATTGTTTTGTTTCCTTGGCCAATTGGGTCAAAGCTGTGACTGTCTCAGAGAGTCATGGATTCTTCTTTAGTAATCTTTAGTATTCTCTAATATAATATAGTATTAATGTAATATAGTACAGTTTTAATAAAGCAAATGTTCAGCATTCTGAATCAATGGAGTCAGATGCCAGTCATTCCCAGACACTGGGGTCGCCCTGATTCTATAAAGATTTCTTGTAGAGAAGAGAACATTGGTACGTTTACCTGAAGTCCAGATTGCATAGGAATCAAACATATTTTCTTGACATATTTCTTGCCCATTTTAAGTATCAATGTTTGAAGGTTTTGGTATATGACAAAATTAGCACAACACAGGCTCAAAACCAGCTCTCACTAGCAATGTATTGTGACATTACCATATCTTTCAAAGCAATCTGTAATGGCAAAGGGAAGTCATACTTCACCTAGATATCCCTCTCCCTCCCTAATTTTCCTGGTTAAAATAACACGTTTCTGAAAGTCATGGTTGAGCTCTAGCCCCACGCAGCTGCTCACTCACTCTTCCCAGTGGGACAGGGGAGAGAACCAGAAGGGTGAAAGTGAGAAACTCATAGGTTGAAGCAATGACAGTTTAACAGGGAAAGCAATAGCCACACAGACCAGCAAAGCAGAACAAGGAATTCATCCACCATTCCGTGGGCAGGCAGGTATCCAGTCAACCCAGGAAAGCTGAGCAGCATCACATGTAATGGTGACTTGAGAAGGTAAACACCATTAGTCCAAACATTCCTTCCTTCATTTTTCTTCCCCCAGCTTTATATACTGGTCATGACACCCTGTAATGTGGGATATTCCCTCTGTTCACTTGGGGTCAGCTGTCCCAGCTGTGTCTCCTCTCAAGTCCTGGTGCACCCCCAGGCCCTCACTGATGGGAGGTGAGAGGCACAAAAAGCCCTGGTGCTCTGCAAGCCCTGCTCAGCAATAGCTAACACGTCCCAAGTTATCAACACTGTTTTAGCCATAGCCCCATACTGGCAACTATAGAGAAAATTAACTCTACCCCAGCCAAAACAGCACACTGAACTACGATTTTTTGAATTGAAACCAAAGCTGATATTTTCTTTCTGTTTCTTACAACCCTTCAAAAGAACATAAGCAGGCCCCATGACTGCCTTCCCTGCCAAAGCCCACATCAATGTCACTTTTTGTTCCCAGGACTTCAGAGGATGGCTCATTCCTCCTTTTTTTTTGCTGCCTTGGGTTTTTGCAGGCATTCTCCTTTCCTCCAGCTTTTGAAGATGGAAACGTCATGGCAGTCAGTACAGGTTGCCCAACAACATATGTTGAAACTGCTTCCCTCAATGATGGCAGTCTTACAGTGGGATAACCCTCTGGTCTGGCCTGATCCACACTTCCATTTTGATATGTCTCCCACAGAGATGTCAACAGGCCTCATTCAAGTCTCAGTCCCTCTCAAACTGCACAGCTAGAATTTCCCTTCCAGAACAGAAAGCAGAACACATGTTTTAGAGTTAAATTCAGAGCCTTGCTATTATTATTATCAATAGGTAAATGTACACATTTGCATTTGGATGGAGAAATCAGCACATCAGATATTGTATTCTCCATTCAAATATGAAATATAAATGTTGATATTTTAATACATATATTTGCATACACTTGCCAGAAAATGAATTTTTGTTTTCTTGGTTATGTCTGTTTCTTGTGCTGCTCTGTTAAAATCCCCATTGCTATTACCTTTCCCCCACACCAGAGGTTACGCCACCAGCACTCCACTGACAGATCTTGTTGGAACAAGAAGCTGATCAATAAAAGATTACAGAAAGCTCTGTTTCCATTTTGCAACATGGACCTGCTGGAACTCTACTGCAAATACTCGTGTCCTAAACAATTTAGAGATGCCATAACATTACTCCTATTTCATTGCATTAAACCACTAATTATAAGCTAGGTTTCTATTCTGGTATTATTCAGGTCCTTCCAATGCAGTTTAACAGCTGGAAATGAGAAGGCAGCAGCTCCTTGTTACCAGGCAACTCTTCCCAACCACCAGCATCTTGCCCCAGGGATCAGGGTTTGAGAGCTCTTTGCAGCGACAGCTCCTCTCCCTTCTTCCCAGCCCAGACTGATGCATGGAGGCTGCTTCAGAGCAGAGTTCCCTCTAAGAGCTCAGAGCATTGGCAAGAGCTACATCTTGTTAAAGCTCTGTTTTGTCTCTCACTGTCCCATTATATTGTGTTATACAGCTGGGAGTTTTTTATTGCTTTGAGTTAATGAGAACAATAAAGAAACACCATGGTCTTCTGCTAAGAAGCCCTTTTCACAGGCAGCAATGGATATGAGTACTCTCCCTCCTGCCTTGGAGAGACAGCTCCAACTCAAGTAATGTCTCAACAACTCCACTTGTCATCTTGGTGTTTATATTATTCCTGGTGAGGTTTTGTAGAACGCATTGTATGGGCTTATATTTGTTCTTATTGTTTTGCTGTAATATTCTTCTCCTCCTCATATCACCCTTGAATTTATTCATATTTATTTTAGGCTTTATCCAAACAACTAAAAATCCCCTAGGACTCAAGCACGTGTGGAACACATAGGAATACAAGCCATGATGACCTCATGGTATATTCATATACCAATGGCCTAATAAAACACAAATCCTCTCCACCAGCAATGTTTTTGAAATCCCTTACATCACTCAATAGTTCATTCTTACTCAGAATCTGGTTTGGGATTCAGGCTTGTTGAACTCTTGTCCTCAGTATGAGTCAGAACTGGGCTCTATCTGCTGACACTGCGTTTTCTCTCAACTTTTTCCTGACAATTGCACAGGTCACAATAATTTATCCATCGTCAGGGTGCCCCTTGTTTTAGCTCAGCACACTTCCACAGGGCCGAGGGCATCAGAGAAAAGAGAAGAAGAAACATAATTGTCCATGTTGGTGCAATGCTTCAAAGCAAGATGCAGTTGTCTCAGCTGTGGGGCATTCAGCAGGAAAGCTGATGGCCCTGAAGGGAAACCGGTCCCTTGCAAAGGCTATTCTTCTGGTCATTCAGCTCAGCATATGGACATGGGCATGACTAGCAGCTGAAGAAAAGAAGCTTTTCTCCTTCTCCCTCCAGCATAACGTATCACTGTCAGAAAATAGGGTTTGGATCCCTTATTGAAGAGAGACATTAATTGGAGAGTCTTTTATGAAATTTATTTTTAAATAAATGACATGTATGTAAGATAAACTACCTTTCTTTTACATTTCTCTCCATGCATTCAGTTCCCCTTTTTACCCAAGTCTTTGATTCTCTCTCTGATCTACATTTACTTATTCTCTCCCTAATCTACATTCACTTATTCTTTTCATCCATTTCATCACCACTAGAATTTACTAAGCATATTTTGAAAGTTAACGATTTTCTTCTTGATTTAATATATGCCAATCACTCAAAAGAGCGTTCAGTATAAGGGCACCTTTTCTGTGATTATTTTTATTAGAAAATGTTAAACTTGAACACACCAGAGAAGAGGAATTTTATGCCATTTACATTATTAAGGACCTCTTGATGAAATTTCACACTGTCACACAAAAATATTGGCCTGATCTACACAAAGGCACATGTTTGTGTGGCTCCATGAAGGACTTATATTTGGAAGAGGGGATAGTAGTTTTTCATATTTATCCCTGAATCTGAAAATAGCCTGAATACAAGCATGGCTTCTAACTGCTTTCAGTTGCAGTTTCTCATCCTCATCCTTCTGACATTCTTTTTCATCACCACTTTCATTCTACATCAGTGTGTGTCTTGGAATAAGGTTTCACACACATCAGTGTGTGTATATACATCAGCAATGTCTTTCAGTGGAGCTGCATGACTATCCAGCATTACACTGAGCGCCTGGAAATGTTCTTAGAAGGCTCGCATCCTATTTTTGTTGCTTTCCAACTTTCACTTCTCATCATCACAAATACTCTACAATTTTAATTTATTTTGACTCACTTAACAGCCAGGCATTAAATGAAGCTGATGTGTTCAAAACTCTGTTTTTAAAAAGGAAAGTGCAGGCCGTGCAAAAAGCCTCAGCTCATCTGCAGCAGTGGCACATTAGGAGAAGGTCCAGATGGATCTACCAAATGGATTTCCCAAGCAGCAGGGATTTCATTGGTACCATGGAAGGTGCCTGTCTTGAATCCTGTCTGGGATCAATTCCTGCTGATGACAAAAAGAAATCTTAAATTTTTTGTGTGAGGAACCCATACTTTGTCTAATTAACTAAGGTCCATCTGGGCAAGCTACACATACTGCTATAGGAGCTTTTTCCATCTTTGGGTGGAAAAAATTACAAATCCTCAGGTCTTCAAAATGACACTGTTTCAGTAAGGAATTTTTGTGTGATTTTTCCATAAAAACAAGATTCATGTGTGTGTGTGAAGACAGTAGGATATCTGAGATTCTACTTTTTTGATATAAATTACCTGTCAGGGGCATTCTAGAGTTATTTATGGTCTGACTGCCCACAGTAGTTCCAGTTTATGAGCTCCTTTCTTTGCCTGTCTCATGTGGTGAAAATCAAGGTATCTTTCAACCGCTACAAAATTCTTTTGCCAGATGGCAACATAAGAAGACATTAGAGGGACATTTAGTGATGGCACAACAGGTGCTTAATCATCAAGCAAGGAATCTATTAGAACTGAATTTAATATCCTCAACTGGATAACAGACGTGTGAAGGCAGGAGCAAGATAAAAGGAACTGGTCTTCCTCCACAACCACAATCTAATGCTTGTATCCCAGAGGTACAAAGGTTGTTTCAGAAATGGATAAAAGCAGAGCTATTTTTTAAAAAAGGAACTAAGAAGTAAAAAGCAGAGTCAGTTATGGAAGATCTTCTTCCCCACAACATCTTATCACGATAAATACAGCAGCCCCATTGGGCTCCTTTCCTCCAGGTGCTTAGTGGTGACTCAGATTGCACAGAAAACACTCTCTGGTCCTGTACCCCTACCTCAACCCTTTGATGTCCTGCAGAGGTATATAATAAACCAGGAGCCACGATGTCCTCTAGGCTGTGGCAGGAGGTCTGTGCTGTTGGTCGGTGCCATTTAGTCTGAGAGCTCCCCCGTGGATGGCAGTGCCCGTTCTGCCCAGGAGTTTGCTCGTTGTCTTGCTTGCTGCAGAGGGAGTGCCACTGTCCAGATAAGCAATTTGGTTTTGCTGGTGCCTAAAGCCATTTTCAGCCACCAGTTTAGCCTCTAATGAAAGGAAATCTCATTCACCTGGAGCCAAGACAGGCACAGAGAGAACAAGATGACAGTTCAGAACTTCCTTACCCTTGAAATTTCCAGTTTGTTTCTTGGCATTAGTCCATGAATTATAGTTGACAATTAAGCAGCAAGTTCCAGATCTTAATGTGCTGAGTATATTTGGCATATGGCCAGCCTGTACTGCACTCAGGTCAGGGATTTTCTGATTAAGTATGTTGCCTTCCACAATCATTTAATTTCTTAAGTATTCTGATGTAATCTCATATCCTTCTACTCATAAAATACAAGCAAAAATAGGAATGACACCTTAGGAACACTTTCAAAGGAAAAGTAACAGGAATTGAATGTGGAATGAGCGTGTGAAACAGTCTCTTGATCTAAGACCTGAGATACTTTGGCAGTGTGGGACAACTCATAAGACATGTCTAACCAATTTTTTCTTGAGGTCAGAAAAGTACTTTACACAGAAGAGTGGGTCCTTCAGAAGTCAAGAACACGCACCTCATAGTGTCTCTGGCTAGAAGACTGATAGAAGGAAGGAGGGGCAGGCTTGGGAATCCCTTCCTCTTGTCTACAATGAATATATCGAATCACGGAATTGTTTAGGTTGGGAAAAAACTCTAAGATCATCAAATCCAACTGGTAACCCAGCACTTCCAAGTCCACCACTGAATCATGTCCCCAAGTGCCACACCCACACATTTTTTTAGCACTTCCAGGGGTGATGATTCCATTATTTCCCTGGGACGCCTGTGCCAATGCCCGACTGTTCTTACCGTGAAGAAATTTTTCCCAATATCCAAACTAAATTTCCCCTGGCACAACTTGAGACCATTTCTTCTTCTCCTGTGTTTTGTTAACTGGGAGAGGAGACTGACCTCCACCTCACTATGAACTCCTTTCAGGTCATTGTGGTTTTAGGTGCCCTCTGAGCCTCCTTTACTCCAGGTTAAACAACCCCAGCCTCCTCAGCTGCTCCTCATGAGACTTGTGCTCCAGACCCTTCACCTGCCTCATTGCCCTGCTGCTTCAACTCTAAAGTTCACTGTGAGGCTATATACTCTTCTCAGGACATTTTAGTTTCATTCTGCAGTTTGGTGATTACAAATGTAATTAGTGGCAGGAACCTAAATGAACTTTGCTCAGTTAAACCTTCTGCTACATCTCTGCAGCTTGTCTACACACTGGTTTCTTTTGGGATTAATTAAGGAAGAGAAACCAAAGGACATCCGTTGGAATTTGGAGTAAGTGCCCCAAGGTCTGTGAACCGATGAACTACTTTTAGATTTTTGATCCTTAATGAACACCTTCTAGCTGTATTTTTAGTCACTTCCTTCAAAACTTGTTAAACTTGGTGCATATTTCTGGTTAGTGTCTAAAAACCAATGGAAATTAATCCTACAGGTTCAGATTTATATTTGGAAACATCTGTGTCTAGATGACTCTAAAATCAAAAGAGAGTCTAAAATGGGACATGCTGAGAGTACAAGCAGTTCATGTGACATTGTTTTAATATTTTCAGCATTATTTTTCTGTTTTTCATGTTCCTTAAGACATTACTGGGACAGCTGAGACCAGATAACAAAAAAAATCCATGAATTCTGAAGAAAATTAAACTGTTACTTTATTCAACTCATTGCTTAAATCTGCCTTAAATGCTACCATGCCAGAAGAATGGAAGGTGGAAAATACAACTATTGAAGAGACTTCTGAGCTCACCAAAATCAGTGTTTGATGTCTGTGCCAAGTAACTTACTGGAAAACATAAGAAAGAACAGAACTGGTGAACTGAATGATATGTTGGAGAAGAATCAGCATTGCATACCAAGAAGGATGTCTTATTTTGCAAATCCATTTGAGATTCAAGGAATGATATTTATTTAGATAAGGATGGCTCTGATAATATTAGATGCTTGGATTAAAAAAAATTTTTGAGCTGGTCTTTTACCATATGCTCTGTAAGTGTGATCATATGGGATAAACAGAAAAGGATAAAAAAAGTCTGAAAGAAAGAAAACTCATCATTAGATTACACAATATAATGCAGTTTCCAGAACCCACAAAAATTTCTGCTGTTCAACATCTTCAGAAATTTTATGGAGAAGCTTAATGCCATGAGGTCAGTTGGCAGATAATGCAAAATTCATCTGAACAGACAAATCTTAGACTGATAATCAAGAATATCAGGAGACTTTTAGCAAAAAACCCAACCTTTATCTTGGCATAGTGAGTTGAATTTATTTGCCAAGAGGTCACACCAGTGACAAAAGTGTACAAAGATTGTACATCTGGGGATAAGGTGGAAGCATAGAGGGAAGGCACAGTGGGACAACCTGTTTTGGTAGCAAGAAGCTGTTCAGTTGACTTGGCTGTATCACTTGATAACGCTCTTCATGTGACAGGGTAATAAATGACAAGTGAGATTTAATATACAGACACATAAAGCGACACACCCACAAAAGGCAGCACTCAACTTCTGTATTCACTGGTAAATCTGCACTCAGGAAAGGGTTTTCAACTCAGGAAAAAGATCTCAGACCTCTTGTTCATGGCTCTGTGGAGACACCAGGTCAAGAAGTGACCCATGCAATGTTTGAAAATAGTAAGAAAAAAACAGAAATAAAAAAGAAGCAGGACACTGTTGCTACAATATCATATCTTGAATATTTCATGTAGCTTTGTCCACATTGTCTGAAAAGAAGTATAAATAGAAAACATGCAGGGCAAGATGAAAAGTTGGGGAATGTTTTCTGTTTGAGGGGCTCAGGCTGCAATCCCAGAGCAGACTATGGATTTACTGCTGAAATCCCACCCCACACTTCTTCATGCTGTCAGCACAGTAACCTGGTAAAACACACACACACACACACACACCAAAAAAAAGGAAGAGTTTCCTGCCAGGTGACTGAGCCAAAATGGCACAGCCACATCTGTGGATGTGGGCAGGGGGAGACACAACAGAGGGAGGAAAGTGGCAGCCAGTCCTAGGAAACCTTTGCCTTCAGCTGTAGCTTCATGAACCATTTTGGCCAGCTCTGCTGATGAAATTAGGCCCAATTCCTTTGCCTGCAGCTATTCACTGTCACCCCTGAAAGCCTCTCCCTTTTGGTGTTTGTGCAGCTGTTCAGCAACTCAGTGGGGGAACTGATCTGAAACAAAATTAATCATTTTTGTTGGATTATTCTGATAGAGTTTGCAGCATGCTAGCACAAGAAAGGGATGTGGTCAAAGGACAGGAAAAAGCAACAGGGACTGGAAGGACTGCTCCTTTGAGCAATGCTAGCTCAAAGGGGTTTGGAAACAAGTAATAGACCAAAGCTCCACAATTCAGGAAAAAGGATGGCTCTGAAATCATATGAGAGAGGTCTATAAACTGGTATGGTGGAAACAAATATGGCATGATCATTCACTATTTCTTAGATGACAAAAATTCAAGTACCCTGTAAAATTATTAAGCACTGGATTTAAAATCAGTGAGAAAGGCTGTCTAGCCTTTGGGCAAATTTGAGACCTTCCCACCACTCCTGGAGGCCAGGTGTACCAACAGATCAAAAAGCTATTTGACAAATTCACAGAGAAGTGGTATATTTGTGGCTGTTAGGGTTGTAGTGGATACCATTTTTACCTGAGAGCTTTTCCTCTGCACTTCAGGAGCTGAAAACAGAAAGAAAAGGCCACTTAATGGTGGTTTATATGTTTTTATACCTCTTACCTGTATCTCTACTATTGGCCATTGTGAGACAGAAGATACCAGCCTAGGGACATTTGCTTTGAATGAGGCTGGCTCTTCTGTTTTCATCTACTTTACTTCAACTATATGTGATATGAATATATTATTTACATTTGTTATGTTATATTTGCAGTAATTATTGTGGAGACACAAAGTCTGTATTAGAAATACCTAAATAACAAAATAAAACTAGACAAGTTCTTTTTCTGAAACAAATGACGCCACTGAAATTTTCTTGAAGAATGTATGGACACGCTGTTACTGGAGCTATCTGTCACACTTACCCTTTGACAGAGTAGTACAGATAAAAAACATGGCTTTAAAGCAGTGGCAGTAGATAGCCTAAGAGCACCTCTGAGCTCTGACCCCACAACGCTGGGTTACAGCTAACAGTGGAAGTGTGCAACTTTGTGTGGACAAAGGACAGTAAAGCATGGCTTGCAACATATTGGTAACAAAAGACATTCATCTCTTTCCTGGGGAATTCATCCTAAAATACTGGAACAAACTGAAAATGCATTTCTGACGAAAACCTGTGTTGGTGCGCGGGGAGAGCCCAAGTTTCTAATTTACGGCAGGACTGGGTTGGGTTTGGTGCCAGCTTCTCCCTTCCTAGTGATGAGCCCCGGTGCTATTAAAGAGATGTGCCTGGGGGTGAGGGCGCAGTCTCCCCGCCCGCTCCCCGCGTCCTGCCGGCCGCCCATCGGCGCGACTCCCCGCGACCGCNGGTCGGGGGATCCGGGGCGATCAGGCGGGCTCAGCTGTTCACCGCTGCCTGTCCTTGCTCCTGCTCCTCTCCTCATCCTCCTCGTCCTGCTGCTGGCCTCCCCCGCGCCGTCCCGGCGCTCGGCTGCCCAGCCGTGCTGCTGCGCGCCCCGGAAGCTGCCCAGTTCCTGCGGCAGAGGCAGCGGCGAGCCTACCAGATCTTCGAGGAGACCAAGCAAGGGCACCTGGAGAGGGAGTGCGTGGAGGAGCACTGCAGCAAGGAGGAGGCCCGGGAGGTGTTTGAGAATGACCCAGAGACGGTAAGGACACAGAGCCGCCGCGGAGATTTGGGGGGGTTGTCCGGCTCTGCGCTCCCGCCCACCCTCTATCCGCGGCTGGATGCCAGCTACCGGCCCAGCTGGGAAAGGCATCTGGAGGAGGAGGACCCCGGCCATTAGGTGAATGACTGCAAGACACGCTAGTGCTCAGGCGGCACAAGGGCAGTGCCAGGGCTGTCCGGGCAGGAGCGGCTCTGTGAGCGTGGTCTGAGTGAGCAGCCCAGCCTGGCACTGGCTGGCGGGACTGCCGCTGGAGGGTAGAAGGGTCCTGTTCACCCATGGTCCAAATCCATGAAGCAAGACCAGTGCAACATAATGATGCAGACAGCTTCTCTGTCTGGATACCCTGCTCTTCCCTCCAGCTTCCCATCCCAGCTGTATTTAAAACCCCCTTAGTCTTGCAGCATATGTCACAACTGGGGCTTCTCAGAGGAATGTCCTAGCCACTCTTAAATCCGTGGGGGCCAATTCAGCTTGGTCAGCATCTTAGAATCAGTAGCTTCAGGACCTGTCACTACAACAGCAGGAGGGCACATATATGGGAACGTGGTGCTGCTGCACTTCTAGCGCTGTGGATTCACACAGTTGCAGACTGCACACTATGCATGGAGCTGTCTTTTCCAGTCTTATCAAGGTTGACTTTCACTTCATTCTTCTCACTTTGAGCAGTGTGTGGGTGCTTTACTAAGCTTGGCTTACTCCTCCAGCCACTTTACAGTTCCTCTCAGCACTGTTTTGGATAGGCTGTTCTCATCGCGAGGACTATCTGGCACTGATTTGGCAGTGGGAAGCGGATTTTCTTGGTGCTCAAACTGAAGCTCAGTTCTGCACAGCGTGTTCCTGTTAATGGTATGATGCTCTAGGGAGAAGATAGGACAGAGAGGGAGAGAGAGAGTGAGCACGTGTGTGTGTACACAGAGGCACAAACCACAGGCAAGGGAGGGATTTAGCAGAGATGTTTTATGCTTCAGTAAGGCAAGTCTTGACACGTGTGCATCATTAGCAGCCTCAGCACTGGATAGACAGTGCAGTAGCTTGCTGCCACAAGGCAGTAGTAAGTACAGCAAAAGCAAAGTGATGGGTTTTTGACCATCTTTATTTTCGAGATTAATATGGAACACTTGCCCAGGTGGTATTTAATGTTACACCTTTTATGTGTATGTGTAGTCACATCTGCATGTAGCAGTGTTTGCTTCTGTTCTGCAGAAACTGAGCTGCTTCAGAATGTGGGTAACTGTAATGGCGTGAGAGTGGCTGGCACAACTACCATATCTATGTTGAGTAATATAACTTTAAATTCGATATAAATATTCATCACATAGCAGTGAGTACAGGGAAAACTATGATGAGTGTGATTTTGTAGCCTTCTGGAACAAAGGTTATCTAAGGTCACTACTTTTACTAACTGGCTGCTGGCCAAGAAGGTAGCCAAAGGCGATGCACTGATAGATCATTTTAAGGGTAGGATAGCATACAAGTATGTCAGGAGTTTTTAACAGTATTTGGTACTGATTTTGTAAATTGTAAAGAATACACAGGTCTTCTACTGAAATGACAATAGTGAAATCATTTTGCTTTAAAATCTTTTCACGTATAATATAAATTCTTTAAGATACCATCATACTTTCAGTGTGTTTTGTAGGACAATGCTGGTTTTCTGTTATTGCAAGTGATTTTGATTTTTTGGTGCATTTCCTTTGCTGTTGCTGCTAGGTTTCATTCTGTTCTGAAAACCTAAAGAAAGACTAGATGGGTTTCTAGTGTCTGTGCCCCCAACATGTCCTGCTACACGAGGGCACTTAGATCTGCAGCGACATAAGATCCTACCTTTTCTGAGACACAAACCTCCCAAGAGCTGTGAAGTTGCTTGTTAAGTGCAGTGTGTTCTACTCCTTGCATTACTTTGCTTCAATTTGATTGAGAAGCAAGTGTGCCATAATATATCAGGAGGATTTATGGCCCTTCCTGCCCCTTTTGCAATCACTGTGTGACGTGAAAGCAGCAGCTGCTGTTCAGTAGCAGCATTCTAATGCATGATGGGCTGTTGCTGCTCTGCACTGGAAGACTTCACTGTTTTGTAGTGCATAGGTGACTGCTCTTTCAGCAGTAACTGTGGATTTCATGGACAGAGTATTAATCCACAATGGAGGTGTATTTTGAACAGTAGAGAGTTGTTGTGCTGTCATTTCACTGATGCTGTGTTGTGCATCCAGTCCTAGTGACTGACAGAAGAAGGAAGACCCGACTTAGGAAAGCCAAAAACTGTTGTAAACAACACTAAACCTTTTGAAGAATTACAGTAAATGCAGTCATGCTTCAGCATATTGCCAGGCTGCAGCTGATCCATGCTGGTAAAGTGAGCTTCTATTGACCAGGGAAATGAAGAGATTGCTGTTGACAGAAGAAGATTCCTTGTAGTTTAGGAAGGATGAAATTTCTGCATGTGCCTGCTGAACCTGGTCACATGGATTAACTATTTAGGTTGTAGCAGAAAGAGGCAGCTGCAATACTTTTTGTCCTGTGCTGAGCTCTGTGAGGCTATGCAGGCAAGCCATGACAAACACAGCAGTGCAGTCTGTCCTGTTGCATCTCCCAGGTTTTATGCTTTAAAGCACCATGTAGCATCTATGTATGCATTTGGCTGTTTACTGTCCCACAGGAGTAATGGTCTAGCAGCCTTGACAACTGGAAGTTAGTTTCAGATTAGTTGATCAATCTTGATGCTTCTCAGTTAAGCCTCAAGAAAGGCTTGTGATGTCATACCAAAAGTGTTGCCCCTCTTCCCTTTACCCCTCTATTAGAATTTAATGAAATGTATGAGTCTTTCTTACCAACCTTGCCATTCTTGACCATCCTGTGGCTGTGTGAGGAGAATTTCAAGGCCTAAGTTTAAGACCTATGACCTAAAGATGTGATAGGAAATTTCATTAACTGATTCAATAAAACAGTTCCAGAAGTTGAGGTAAGATGAAGCAAGACTGTAACATAGCTCATGTGATGCTTCCTAGGTAAAACCATATCTTTATGCAGCCAGTTGTAACATCTAGACAAGAATTTTACAGAAAGATACCTATTTTCTGGACAGACCACTAAACAAAAGGGCATGTCACATACCTATACCAGAGCACCCTTTTTCTGGGCCTTCCATTGTTTCAGTGATCAGCTTTCTATAACAACATCTGCAGGCAGTCAGCAGAAGATGCACGTTCTCTGAAACCTGAGGGTGGATTTTGCCACATGTGTGATTGCTTACATCAACTGCTAAGAATAGTGGGTCAGGCGGGGCCCAAGAGCCATTCATGTGCAGGGCAGTGCAGCTTTTGTCTTTTATGTTACGGAAAATATAAATATCAGCTCGCTCAGA
The DNA here is from genome assembly GCA_013400635.1 of Hypocryptadius cinnamomeus. Taxonomy (NCBI): domain Eukaryota; kingdom Metazoa; phylum Chordata; class Aves; order Passeriformes; family Zosteropidae; genus Hypocryptadius; species Hypocryptadius cinnamomeus. Next base: position 57,911 of record VYZP01029504.1, read on the forward strand.
CTAGAGGAAGGAAGATCAATTGAAACATTTTTAGATTTATTTTTTTTTAAGAGGCAGAACAAAACTCAGTCTGTGCCGCTTGTATGACTATACATGGTAAAAGCAAGTACCCTGGATTAATGAGTCTTGCAGCCTACCTTTTCCATGAAGCTGATTATAGCATCCTTAAACATTACTGCAGAATTCTGGGATGGTTCCTGTTTTGTAATTTCATTTATGCTAGAGGTGCCAAACAGAAAAATTAAAAGATAATATAGTGGTAAAAAAAAGAAGGATGGAAAACATCTTGATGGGAGGTATGCAGACTGTTTCTAAATGTGATCTATTCAAAATACATGCTAGGTGTGATAGATGGGATGAAGTTGCAAAATATCTTGGATACAGAGATAAGAATGTTATCGTATTTAAGATGTTGACAAGGCCTTATAAAAGCAGCACTGCAGAAATATTTGACCTTGGTATGCAGTCAAGGTATTACAGCTTGTTAAGTGACTGATAAACTGCTCTGGAATTTGGTTGACCCCTTCTAAAAATCTGGTCATCCAAGCATGTAAAACAAAGGGCAGAAGGGAGTGTAGATCCTGATCTTCTTAGAAACATTGTATTTCACTGAGGAAAAAAGTGTGCTTGTGCAAGGAGCTTCTCTGTTTTGAACAACTCAGCATAGGGAAGATATTTGAACACAACCTCTTATCCTTTGGTACCATAGTACAGCATCTGTCCCTGCACATCTCGCTTGCCGTTGTTACTGCTGGAGAATTACTGCTCTTCCTGCAGCTCACCATAGAAATTACTGTGCTGAATGCATTGAAAAATGCTAGGCACACCAGAAACGCTGATGTAGGTCAGCCTGGCCACCTGTGTTTACTGTTTATGGATTTGGCCCTCGGTGGAGCACTGTGGAAAGCCAGCTGGTTTCCATGTGCGTGCAGAATGGACATCTGATTCAGAGGCAGACACATGAAAATTCTACACTTTGAGGGACTTGCATCCAAAATGTTTTTTACATCTACAGCTTGTCAGATACACAAAACACTGGCAGAGAATAACAGCATTACTTGGAACTGAAGAGGAATCTACTCCACTGTCCCACTCATGGCAAGGGCAACAGTGACACCAGACCATGTTTTTGGGGGCATTTAGCAATCTCGTCTTGAAAATTACTGATCCTAACAAAACATCCACCAATGTCAGCATTATTTCTGCTAGGCTGGGTTTATTGAGAAGCTGAAAAGCAGATGAAGCAATGCATAGGGTGTGGTAAGGGTCAGTTTGGTTGGTTTTCAGTGTATTGATGGCTCACTGGTTTTATTTTTTATGTGTTCCATAACATGACATGGTCTTGATAACACAGATGAGCTTCATCCATGGGCTAGGGTCATCCAAACTTCATTCTGATCTTTTAGGAGGCATGCTTTTCAGGCGATGTTTAGATGTTATTTCTAAGAATAACAAGGTAGACACATGCTTGTAAATATTAATCAGTAAAGTATGAAGGCATGTAGAGGGAGGAGAGGAGTTACTCTTTTACACTGCAAAGCAGTGTAAAATTTCTGTAAGTAATTTAGTGAATGTTGTGTAGTCTAGACATGGAAAATACTGATATCATCTTCAGATACAGATGTCATCATCCCTGTATAGAATATTCCTTTAATAACCAGGCAAGAATCTGGTTTTATTTGCTGTGACAGTTCTTGATATACTGATTTGTTTTGACATTTTGGCAGAGCATGGAGAAAGGGCTAGATTTATAGCTGGATAAATTTCTTTATCTCTTCTTGTTGGTGTAGAGAGAAAGAGTTATTGGAAAACTCTGTGCTGATGTTTAACCTGCTTGGACTCAGTACATGTAGGAATGGATTCCGAGGCACAGTGATACTTGCTTAATAGCTTTTGAGAAAGAAAAGGGATATGTAGACTTTTGTCCAGGAATGGGTTGAAAAAGGAAGTAAAGATCTGGGTGCCCAGGTGTATGCCACAGTGGCATCCCAGCCTTCTGGGATAAGATCTGTGTGTCCACCAGGTGCACTCCCTTCCCTTTCTTTCCTTCTCCCTGTAGCTTGGTATAAAAGACAAGGGAGCTTTGTACCAAAATCCAGTGGGTCTAACTGATCTGCCAGGCAAAAGGAATGGGACTGTGGATCAGGATGCACCCATCTACTTTGCAGTACAGACACAGTATTTGTTGGCAGTGGTGGTGTTCAGTAGCGGGAGGGTGACAAAAATACTCCTGCCTCCCTTAGGAGGCAGGTTATGCATTTATTGGCTAAATGCAGCTTTATCAAAAGTTTTTGAGAAGGGTGAGCGAAGTTTGCCATTGGTGGAAGCAGACACAACTCCATCAGCTCTACTGGACTCTTACCTACCTGATCTGTATCATTTTCTACTCATGGGAGAGCAGCCCAAAAATTCAGAATAGACCTGGAAATATACCACATCACAGACATAGTGCATGCTAAATGTTTTGTGCAGCAGGAGGGAAGGACCAGGAGAAGACAAAAGGGACTATTATTATGCTGAGGGGCTGTTTGAAGATAGGGTGTAAAAAGGTGCTAAGAATGACAAATTGAAGGAGGAGGGTTCATACCAGTTCCAAGATGGATGATAATGGAAAAAGAAGATGAAGTTAGGGTCAGTTTTCTAAAGCAGTACAATGAGTTTTAATAAGTACTTGAGAGTGGAAAAAAGACAATTAAAAATTAAGAAAACAGTTTTGTGGCCATGAACACATTTCATTTTCTTTTTTAAATTAAAAAGAAAAGGAGAAGCCTACTGGGAATTAATATAATTTTTTTAGTGCAGCTACTTAAGAATCAGGTAAGAGAAACGTTGAATGTGTATAAATTGGCAGCTGTGATTCATGTGTGTTCCATACTCTGAGTGAGCTTAATGAATTACAAGTAGTCATTTTCCACTAAGTATGAAGAACAAGGATGGAAGCACAAGCACAGATTTAGAAGAAACTGAGAAGGAGGAGAGCAACAAGGTTTACTTCTCCCCTCACATTGCTTTTCAAGCTTTGGTTTCACACTGGGGATTCAGCTGCTCTAGTAGAGATAAGCAACTCCTTTGCCTGCTCTTTTCACCCTTCTTGCACAGCAATATGGGTGACTGCATGGACCAATTAAAGTAACTTAACCTAAAGAAAAGTAGTCTGCAGAGAAAAATGGTAATTTTGCAGCTGGATTGGTTCACCAGTCCAGTGGGGACTGACACAGTGGAAAGGACAGCTTGAGGTTAGGATGGGAAGGCCAGGCGCTGGAAGAGAAACAGAAATGGTTGTCCCAGCTCAGCCTGTCAAAGCAATGAAAGAACAACCAAGCCTTGGAGAATCTGATTGAAGTTTTTCAGCAGGTCTCCCTTCTGCATCTTTGCTTTAATCACAGTTTTGTTATGATTGCTGTTCTATAGGCTCCCCAGGAACGGATATCTGTGGGAAAATTTACTTATTGATGGGTTTGTGTTTTCTCCCTGTTCCTTTGAGCATCAGCAGTGGGAACTAGGAGAAGAGCACAGTTGGGAAGTAAGGAGGATACCCAGACAGGGGAACAAGTGTTGGTGTTGCCTTCACTCTACACACCTGCCAGGACAGAAGGCTACATAAATGAAGAGATAAAAGGAGAATGGGTCATGCTTGCACTGCACAGAATCACATGTTCCTGGAAAGCAACCATATTTGGCTGATTCCTAGAACAGGGAGTTCTAGTTCAATTCCAGAAAATATTTAGGACATGAACAGAAAAGCAAAAGTTACTTAATTATGAAAATAATGAACAGGGAAGTATGAGATCAGATTCTGTCACAAGGGCCTGGTATCATCTAAGATGTCACTTCCCTATTCCATACTTGCTTGTGCCCTCTGAGTCTGAATCCTTAAATGCCTTAATGTGACTGAATGCTGTTAGTGTGAGCTGCAACCTCTGCAGATTAAGCAAGATCCAAAGAAACAGTGTGATTACATTATAAGGAGGGGAAAAACTAGAGTGCATAAAATGTCACAGAGCCTATGAGAGATCATAGATATTCAAATCATGTTTGATAGGATATATGACGTTTTAAATATGGCTAAATTAATTACAGAGTAAATATAGATGGTGTTGGGGAGACAGCCTTTTGCTTATGTTACAGGTTTTGTCAGATACTGTTTTCCTTAACTTGACTAAACTGTCTAAGCAAGTGTTAGTTTACCACATACAAATTACAAGTTACATACAAATACTGTAACTCTTGCAAAAGTAAGGATTCAAACAAGCAACACGGAGTGAGATGACATTTGTCATCAAATTGAGATCTTGCACATTATTGCAGCTGGAGGGAAAGTAGCCTTTCAGTTCTGAAGCAGTGGAGGAAACCTCAAGGCATTTGTGATCAGATTTCTGTTAGAATAACTTAAAAGCACATTCAACCAATTGGAATCACACTACAGACTAGTTTTGTTGAAGTATT
>VYZP01029505.1:833-33896 GCA_013400635.1 Hypocryptadius cinnamomeus
CAGGGGGAGTCCCATCCCGGGAGAAGGGGTGTCGCGTCCCCGGGTGGAGGTTCCCAGCCCGCGGGGGGTCCCGTCCCCAGAAGGGTCCTGTCCCGGGGACGGGGGGTGGGATTCCTATCGGTGGGGGTGGGGACGCCGTTCCGGGGAGCTTCATCCCTGGGGAGGGGGTCCTCAACGGGGTGAAGCCCCTCGAGTGACCCCTGACCTCAGCGGGGGGGATGTGGGGGTCCGGGGTGGGGGGGCTGCTCTTGCAGGCTTCTGGCCCCGGAGTGGCTGCGATGCGGGTCCGGATGGTTTCAGCTGCCTCCGTCCTCGTCCTGCTCTTCCTGCCCTCGGAGACCTGCTCCCCGCTGCAGTGGCCCCGGGGTCCTTCCCGCAGGCTGACTCTGGCCCCCCAACTCACCTGGGAGCCCTGGATGGGAGCCCCGAGAGCCCCGGTCCCCGCCACCGATCCCCTGCCCCAAAGACTGTGCCTGTTCCACGGGGCAGAGCTCGCCCCGGCCCCCCGAGCCCGGCGGGCGCTGCAAACCGGCAAGAGGCGAGACGGAAAACCCAACTCGTTGGATCTCACCTTCCACCTCCTGCGCGAGTTCCTGGAAATGTCCCGGGAGGAAAGACTGGCCCAGAAGGCGCTCAGCAATAAGCTCTTGCTGCAGAGTATAGGGAAATGAGGGAGGGTCGTTGGAGGTGGGGGAATGAAGGAGACCGACCCCGTCTCCGAACAAGACACCACGGCAGAGCGGAGAACGGGGGGGATGCTGTGGGCTGCAGCCGTGCCCAGGGAGTCCCCACCTTGCCTGGCAGTGTTCCTGTCACTGCGTCCCGCGTGTCACTGTTGTGCATTAAAGTCACAGTCGTACCTGCCCTGCTGCTGTGCTCTTATGCTTCTCCACTGTCATGAGCCTGTGGACCCGAACCAGGTCTCCCCAAAATCACTGGAGCAATCCCAGGTGCTTCCTTAGGTGAAAGAAACATCATAAAGAGCTCTGAACAATGCAAGTAGTGCCACCCTGGCTGGAAGCTGCACCCTGAGACCTAACCAGGGCTTCTCCAGTATCCCTGGAGCAGCAGCTCCAAAAGCTGCTGCTTCCCAGCAATTCTGCACCTTTTTGTGTCACAGCTGGGGATTTGGGACAAGGTTTAGTGACACCTGAGCTTGGCAGTTCCTGGAGGAAGGTGAGCATCTGTGTAAAACATTGGCAGCAAGAGAATTGCAGCCCCCCCAGAGGCCCCCTCCCTCCCCAAGCTGTGTCCTCTCTGGGGCATGGAGCCCCCCTCAGCTCAATCCCCCTCCTGCAATCAGCCCCAAGCTCGGAGCAGCCATTCCTACCCCAAGCTGTGCACAGTGCACTGCCAGGCTTGATGAGGCTGAACTGGGTTTGGGAAGGTTCCCAGGTATCGACAGTTGTGGTGGAAGGAGGAAAATTGTCCCAGGGCCCTGCACCCTGCAGACCAGGGAAAGGGTCAATATCTTTCCCCCAGGCCAGCTCGGCCATTCCAGCCTTGAGTGATTGACTGGGGTGGGCACAGGGCTGGACAGGACCACTGGCACCCTGGGGACATCAGAGAGGGGACAGTAAGGGAGCAGAGACTTGTGGGGCTGGGACAGAAATCACAGTAAAGATCAGACTGTGCCAAGACAGGAGTGCAGGAAAGTGGTGAGGAGCATGTGCCTGAGTTGAGCAGCTTGGTCTCAGCTTTGAACCCAACCTGGCTTCACCCTGCATCCCACTCCTGCCTCTCCGGAGGGGCTGCTCGGCCCCAGCAGCTTTTGGTGTTACCAGGGCAGCATGGGCCACGGGCAGGGACACCTCCCTCTAGATCAGGTTGCTTAAAGCCCTGTCCAACGTGACGATTTAGTGCTTCCCTCCATGAAATGAGGAACTCACCTTTCCAAAATGAACAATCCCAGGGTCAGAACAGCTGCCGGTGGCACCTGCATTAGGGACAGCCCCACAGTCACCACAGGCTTGGGGGCAGGATAGATTTGTGATGCCTTGGTCCCCACCTCGGCTTGGATCAGTCTTGGAGCTCCTTCAGCACATCTCCCACTCATCTTTGTTCTCTCCACCAGCAACAGCAGGAGCAAACCCAGTGTCAATAACCTGAGTTTCTCTAGAAAAGGGTATTTTTACTGCAGACACAGCTGCTGTTTTCTCCCTCAGCCCTGCATACAATTCCCACCCCACCAACAATTCTAACCTGCATTTACAGGGTCCAGCATCACATGAAGATCTTTGGACTTTAAGGCTCAAAACCAGCCCAGACCCCACGGTGGGTGCAGGAGGGGTACAGGGCAGTGGCTAAAGTACCTGCCCCAGAGACCCTGCACCCAGTGCCCATCCCAGGGATGGGTGACCTCTTCCACCTCCCACTTCCCAGCCAGCCCCACCCTGTCCTACAGCCCCTCCCTCTCGTGCTGAGTTCCAGCGTGCAAACAAAGAAAGAAAAATCCGATGGGCATTTCTGCATTGAAAACATTTATTTTACAACAGTGGTTTCCGATAACTTAGCAATCTTTATTTTAGTTTATATTCGGACATACAAGACACAAATTACCATGCTAAAACAGAAAATAATTCCTTCTGCCGTCGCCGCGGGTATGTACAGGAGCTCAGTAGTATCGAGTGTTACAATCCACGAAGTTCAGACAGCCACGTCTACTTACAGACAACTCAAAGTATGGTCCTTTAGTAACATAACAAAATAGATATATGTCTATATTATAATTGCTTCTCAGATGCATTTATACTTTGATTGTGGTGGGTTTGGTTTGGGTTTTTTTTTACTATTTTTTTCTTTTTTTAAAGATGGGCTCCCTCTATCCCCCACCCCCGCCTGAGTTGAAGTGCAGTGCAAATGCAGGCACATCTCTCCCGGCATCCTCAGCTCCCTCTGGCTCCATAAAGGGGCCAGGAAACCAAACCCCATGAGGAACTACAGTTCAGGGCCTTGCTCACATGTAAAATGAACATAAACTGCCTGGGATGTCAGCAGTGACACCAACCAACCCATCCACACCCCGCCCCAGCAAGGCAAGCAGCGGTGGGATGAGAGGGAGGAAGGAATGACAGCGATCAGCTCAGCATCCAGCACGGAAACAGCACATTTGGAATTGGCAAACTTGAAGTTCATCAACCGTGATGGTCACAAACAGAACTTCAGCGGTGTCAGCAGTAAAAAATCTCCCCAGTATTCCCCCATTTCTGCCGTGAAGCAGGAACCCCTGGTGTGCTGCGTGGCAGCAACAGCCCCTGGCAGGAACAGCCTGAGGAGGAGGAGGGCGGTGGTGACTCTATCCAGCATGGCTAGAGGGGACATGGTGGGACTCACATGTGCATCAGCCACAACCGTTGTGCCTTCACATGGATCACTGCCAGCTTCAGGTGTAGGAATTTCAGTAACTCCAAGTCCTCATAGAACCAACCTGCAAGAGGAGGGACAGCACCCAGCCGTGCAAACCCCATGCTGCTCATGTGGGAACTCCCCGAGCAGGGTGTGGGGAGCAGGAGATGCTTCTCCTGCTCCTAGGACCCATTTATTTATACAACAGGCTCCTTCTCCATGTCCTCACCAGTCCCTCAACCCCTCAGGTCGGGTTTGGGTTTTCCTGCAGCTGAGAGCAAAGAAGCACAAATTTGTGGCCACACAAAACTCACACCTTCCCCCTGTCTGGCTGAGTTCAGAGCACTACTTGGAGCCAAATCTCACGTTTTTACCACCAAAGAAAAACCCAAGGTGCACACCTGTTGTATAAATATATACATATGTGCATATATACATACATACACACACGTGATGCTGCAGCCCACGCCCTCAGCACGGGGTGGACCTTGCTCTGTGAGCTCACCCAGCCCCGCTCCGGGGAGTCCAATGTGGTGAAAACTAGGGAAAAACACCAAATCCATGTGTTCTATCACAGCTTCAGTGATGAGCACATTAACCACATCTAAACACCCCACGTGCCAGCTGCACAAGTTCCAGTCAACTCCAGAGCTGCCTCTGTGTGCTCTGCCAGCTCTCCCTTCTCTCCTCCTAAGGAAAGCTGGAGCAGGCAGAACTCTGTTCCAGCCAGAGGAGCTGGGACAAGGGGCAGCTCATGGAATTCAAGTAGATAGTTAAATTTTTGGAATGGTTTGACAAGCAACCGCTCACAGACTGCAAGAGAACACCCACAGGGCTGGGAGAGGGAGCAGAGAAGACAACGGCACTCGGGAATGAACAGCCAGTTTATATAAGAGCTTCCTCTATACATATACATACATATATATATATAACCACCAGAAATTCCCAGCATCTATCCTTTTAACACCAAAATGAACTGTGCATGTAACATTGGCATAATGAAAGTTCATCTTCCAGATTTCTGGCATTTGGCTTGTGCAAACATCAGACAGCCAGCTTCCCTCCTGTGGCTTCTCCTCGTAAAGGAAGTGTCTTCTTGGAAGAACACAGGAATTGCAGTCTTGCTGAGTCCCAGACAGTCCCAGAAAGCCTCCAAAGGCAGCTCGTGGAGGGGACCATGGATCTTGTGGGAGCTGAACACTGACAAATTTCCTGCCACCTGGTGAGCTACTGGCTATGATTCTTTCGAGAGATTTTAAGCAGCTGTTGGTGCAATGAGACACTACAAACTAGATGATCTCCACTAGAATACAGAGAAGCAGCACCAGATGCTGAAGCATGTGAAGTTTATATTGACCTGACACTATAAACTATTACTGGGGGGTTACGGTTCAGTGCTCCAAGATTAATGCATTTAAACACCATTCAGAATTACTGACACGAGGTGGGGGCTGCAAACTGCCCTGACCACCCTGCCAGAGTGACCTGTTAAACATGATACCAAGATACAGGTGCACTGGGTACAAAAAACCTGCAGCATAAATTTCCTAAATTATCCAGAACTTGGCAAAAAGATCAAAGGGCACAAAGTAGTTGAGAGAAGGAGGTGCCTCTCTCAAGGAGCGTGCAAGGTACAAATGCTCTGGAACAGCCCCTCGGAGTGCACAGGTGTCCCCCCCACACCACTAAACTTCCTCACAGATGGGACAGGAATGGTTTTTCTGTCAGGCTCCTGCCCTGGTTACACCTGTGTGAGGTGTTTTCAGGCTGACAGGAAGGGTTTGGAGAGCTGCACTCCCCCGACCGCAGCCCTGCTTGCAGGACTGGGTGTTTCTGTGCCATGCCCAAGCCCTCCTCCTCAGTTCTGCCCCTCCAAACCTCCAAGAGGATCCCACTTTAAGAAGGAGTGCTAATATCTAAAGCAGTTTTAAAAGACTACAAATCTAAAAAGAAGACTAAAAAGGGAACATGGCTCTAAAACATCACTGCATGGGACCAGCAAAAACCGATACCCTATGGGATGCCACTGAGGTCTTACATAAATTTATATACAGATAAATATTTAAGAATTTCCTACAAATATCACTAACAAAATGAGACTGGCATTTAAGGAGTGCAATGCCCCTTCAGTACAGTGCGTTTAGGATGTTCCCATCCCTAGGGAGGATGGGCAGGTCAGATCCAGCACCTCCTTTTCCAGCAGCTCCATGTGCCAGGAGGGATAGCCGGCACCTGAGTGCTCTCAGCAGCAGCTTTCCCTCCTCACCTAAGCTAGGAATGGCTCTCCATGCAACACAGGGATAAATCAGAATCCTGAACACCAAACTCTCCAGTTGGGATTCAATGTAGCCCGAATGGAGCTACAAGTGCTAAGGAGATCAGTGCTGGAGAGGTTGGAGGAGCTGGATGGAGGCGGCCAAACGACTGGAATGGAGGACTCAGGCAACTTGTACAAATGATACAACTTTAAAGAAACAAATAAATAAATAAAATCCAAGCTCAGGTTTTGATTCTGGCAAAACACTGGACTGAGATGGACAGTGGTCAGGTTTGATTTTGGAGGGAAACATTCTGCACTAAGCCAGGTCAGGCTGCAGCACTGGGACGCTGCAACTCCCCTTGCCCAAGCTCAGAATTCCTGTCTGAGCTTCTCTGCCAGATTTTAAATCATTATTCCCAATAGAACTTTGCATTTACTAGGATTCTACTTGGCCATTGTGAAGTGCAACTCATGTTAGACCCCAGGGTACTCTTGCACCTTCCCTCCAAGAGGGGAAAAGTGGGCATTAATGTACCCATGTGCCATGACACGGTTTGGCTTTAAAGAAGGAATGCTTAAATCACTTCCTTACATAGCTCAAGAAGAACTTCACTAATACACAACAATTCCAAACTCAGAGATTAGGCAGTAACATGGGCAAACTTGAAAAAGCTTCAAAAAACATGAATATTCCTCTAGAATTATGTTTTCCCATCATTCCCTGTAAGTGAGATCTCAGAACGGTTTCCCTTGGAGCATCTAACATCACTCTGGCATGCAACAGACTAATTTCCTGTTCACACACCACCCACAGACAGAACCAACAGGAAAGCAGTCTCTCTCCAAACTCATCCCTTGCTAAGCAAAGATCTAAAACTGCAAACTTATCCTGGATGTCATCTTTCCCCACAGATAACTGTTCTGTCTCTGGTCCTCAAGCGCTGCCCACACTTCAGCTCCCTTGTCAGGAGCCTGCAGAGTGACTCCAGGTGTGTCACACACCTCCCTGGAGCCACAGCTTCCCACCGGCCTCTCTACTTTTGTGGAAACAGCCCAGAGAGGTTAAGAAATAACATTATTCCAAATTAACAGGGACAACCAGCCCCCAGCACTGGAGGCAAAGCTGCTCTGCAGCAGAGCAACACCCAAAAACCATCTCTGTGTTATCCACTGAGATGAACACAGGGACAGGGAATGGAACAGCTCCCAGGGAAGAGCCCCTCCCTCATTCACTGACTTGCTCTGATCAGCCACACTCATTTACAAAACCAAAAAACCTCAATACCTTTTTTTTTTTTTACCAAGAACACAATTTGCAGACACAGGCAATTTTAACCAGTGAATGAGAGGACAAAGCCTAAACATGCCCCACCATATTCCAGAGTACAATTCCACACCAAGAACAGGCTTCAGGCAAAATCTACAGGGACAGACAAAATGATATTGGGTTTAAGCCTAAAAATGGCTTTTTGTTCCAAGGGGTCAAAGAAAGACATTAACTAAATAAGGACCTCAAGCCAAATCATACACAAAGTCCTCAAGGCCATCCAAGCCAGGAGAAATTAAAAGTATCTTGCACTAAACCGCCACATTTCAGGTCTGTAAGGACTATGGGCAAAGAAGAAAATGACTTAAGGAGCATGCTGCTGTAATTGAGCCATTAATTAAAAGTAACAGATTTTTTTGGGAATTTTGGGGGCTGGATATGGTACTGAAATCATGCTGATCTGCAGCAAGCTCCCATGCAGGCAAATATGTGCTTGTACCAACAGCCACAGCAAAGTCTGGGTGTGCCAACACTCCTCACTGAGCACTGAGACCTTGGGGAGAACATGTTCTCCTGCCCAGCACGTTTAACATGGTTTCATGGCAGATTTCACGTTGCTCATGCAAAGACAGCAGGAAAATATATTCAGAATAGTTCTCTGGGTCCCTGCCCTTTCCTGGCAGCCTTTGTGCAGACCAATGGATCTTAACCCTGCTTCAAAGCACCACCTGGAGATGGTGAGGGAGCAGCAGACACGGGGGGAAGGTGCCAACAGCCCCTTCACAGAAAGAGGGGAAAACAGATCAGGGGGATGGGGGCACAAGGGACAGCAGAGGCATTGTGATATAAAACTGTAATGATTAAAATTAATGAGGCTGTAATTACCCACTGAAAATGCCAAGTGTGGGTTCTCTGGAGCTGTTCTAGATCTGACTCTGGATCACCTAAAGCAGGACTATTGACAACAAAATACGCCAGTAGTTCAGCAGCTGCCTAAAATGCCTTTTTAACAGTTAAACCTCGGTAGACCACAGTTTCTAGAACAGAATTCGGACTTGATTTGGTTTCAAAATAGTACAGGAAACCTTTCAATGGTTTCCACATAGTTGTTCCAAAGAAAAGAGAAACACTGGTGTAAACAAATCTAAATGCAAGACAATGTGCAAATTATACAATATAAACACAAAGAAAGGTGGTTTGTTCTTTAAAACCCATTTAAGTACTCCACAAAAATGTTCATTAAATTAAAGGGTTAGTGTATTATAAAAGCTTTAAAAAAAGACGTGTAATACCCCATTTTCCTATTAAAGTCTCAAATTATTAGAACAAATTTTTAAACATCAATTATTTTCAAACATTTCTGCTGTTGCCTACTGTCTGCATTCTACCATTTGCTCAGTGAGAGCCAGTTAACCAGTTTCACTTTAAGATTCTCATGCATTCAGAAACAAAGCTGCACTATTTGGTCTTTAGCATTACAGGAAAACAACTGAACTCAAATCAAAACAGAATTGTGCTTGGAGTTCAAATCCCACTGCCACCACCACAGGAGCCCATTCCCAGTTGGTTTTGGTTCCATTGTCACTGGAGATCGCCTCATACACAACGAGCTGTTCAATTTACTGTTCAAAGATTGGCAACTCTCCCTTTTTATTTTTCAAGGTAGATTTATTTAAGCTGAAAACCAGCATTAGAGAGGACTCCAGCTCTGCACAGGACTGGCATTTTTTGGTTCTTGGCTTTGTAAACTTGCTTAGATAATAATGCAGGAATAGAAGGAGGAATGAAAGAATTGGTTTGTTGCACTCAAATGAAAATCCTCAACTTCTAAAGGTCTTCGACAGCTCAGCTGTACAGAAGAACAGTGGCTTCTGTGACACTTTTTAAATCTCATTTTTAGGCCAGTACTGCTGCTTAAAATGCAGAATGTCTCCATCGCACTGATATTGTGACAACTCAATACATTACACCACAGACATTTAACATAACTCCATACATGCTATAAAAAAAAACCAAAAAACAAAACAAAACAGGAGAAAAAAAAAAAAAAACAAAAGAAAGGAAACAAATAAGACCGTAGCTAAACTGCTTTAAATACTGCATGCTACAGCACTTCACGTATCGTCGAGATACGACACTGAAAGGTGACAAAAGGCTGAAGGGATTACAAAATATTTTCGGCAGGTTGGAAAGCTGCCCTCTTACTGTGGCAGAATTATTCCCCCTCCCCGTTCTCTACTTCTAATGTTCATGATTCTAGTGTTGAGTTGGCCATGTATTTTTTTTTTTTTATCCATTCTAATGACAGTGTTTCCTTAACTTAATTAAATCCATCAGTGTGGTAGCTGGGGTGAGAGTCAGCTGTGAGCTGGGTTGTCTCTGTGGCTGATGCTGGCTGTATCACAATAGGTGCATCTGAGGCCTCTGAAAAGTGAAGACAAAAGGCTTAGCACACCAAGGAACAAACACAGCACTGAATGCTTTGGTAAGCACATCTCCCTACAACCCTCTGATAACACCATTTAACACTCCTTTAGGAGCATGATATTAATTCTCTGATTTTCAGTGTGCACACAACAGCATTCACCTCAACTCTACATGTGGAATGTTTATTACCATATCCTTTTTCCTGTAAAAGCTGCTGATCCTCACCCATCATGCAGCAGTGTCCATTAAAAATGTCATCAGAGCATACACAAGGCTCTACAATATTTTAAATTATAGCTTCACAAGCAGTATTAGAGCTACAAGGGTAGCAGTGCCACTTCCTCTACACCTGACACAATTAAAGCTGCCTTGACACCCCCAACCTTTGGGTACAAGAGCCCCTTTCTGCAATCCCACATGGCTGGTCCAAATGTTACCCCAGGATGTGGAAGAAACACAATGATGGTCATTGACTGCTCTGAAGCTGATCCCAGCTAGGCTCAGTGAAGACTCTCCAGGTGTTTTTAGCAACTTCATCTCTGCTATCAGCATCACCCACGTAACTCGTGGCACAAACATTCCCTGCTCATCATCCACACCCCAGGACCTGATTTCTCCTCAACCAGCTCACTGAGCACTCCAGCAGGGAATGATGTTCATCCTAGACAGCTCACAGCATTTTCACCTACCCCTTTCATCTGACTGCAACTGTGCCTCCAAGTCCTCTGGAGAGACGTAGAATTCCTGCTCTTCGCCTTCGGGAGGTTTCGGTTTACACTTCCCACAGCAACAATTACAGCAGCAGCACAGACAGCAGCAGCAGTAGCAGCCTGTGATGAGCCCACAGAACACAAACAAGGCCTGCAGAGGACAGAAAACACAGAAATAGTCATAACCTATGTTTACTGTGCCATGACCACAGAGTTTGTGAGACTTGGATACAGAATCAGAGAACAAAACCACAGCGGTTCAGAGACAGAACTTAGTAGCTACAGCTTTGTACTTTATCAGAGAAATACTTCAAACTATGTGCAAAAGTGGCTATGGTTGTCCACATTTTACACTGAGGTGAACACTGCCAGCCTGGTTTGCTCGAGTAATTTCTACAATTTAAGTTAAGTGGACTATTTTGCTGCATCTGGAAGAAGGTACAGGTCTAATAAGCACATCTGTACTAAAATCCAGGGGTACAACAGTTCAGGACAGGCTGTAATTGCACAAATAACCCTGGAAACGACTGAGCTGTACCAGCTGATGCACAGGCCATGATGTACCTACAGAAGGGACTTGGAGCAGCCCAAGGCTGTGGGCATGGCTGAGGATTGATGCTCCCAGCATGTGAGCATGGCAGCTCCATACAAGCCAGGACTCCCAGGCGCTTATCACAGTGACAACGGGCTAAATTAAAGTCTTCCTATAGATCACTGTGCAATTGTTTGAAAAAAAAAAAATTACAGATAGCAAACCAGCATGGTGATATAATTATTGTCTTCCTTAGGGGGTCAAGAGATGGAGGCAAAGGGTAGAAAAATGGACCCATGCAATGAAATGCAAGATTTTCCATAAGCCGAAGTTCAGAGTCAGGACTCATTCTGCGAAAATATTGACCAGATACTATCAGAGAATACACCCCAAATTCTTATCTATTCTAAATCCACTAGAAGAGTCCAAGCTTCAATTAGTAACCCAGGTCTTGCTTATCAGACCTGTATCACTAGAAGTTCCTAGAAAAATACCCCTGAACTCAAGATCACAAGGCAGTAAGAGAAGGTTCATTAATCCAGTGTCATAAATTCAGCAATTTTCAAAGGTAAAACTAAGAACAGTTATCAAATGGAGCTCTCTAAGAGTTTCCAATACCAATCCAGAATAACTCCTGTGCCCTTTTATTTACCTTTGCCCACCAGCTGGACAGCACGAAGTATGTGTTCACATTTTCTTCACCAAACTGCTCTGCTACATAGAGCCCCAGAGACCCATACTTATCGTAAATGTTCCGCTTTGTGGCATCGGTCAATATTGCGTGGGCATTATTGATCTCTTTAAATTTTTCTGCTGCCTCTGGATTATCAGGGTTTTTATCAGGATGATATTTCAATGCCAGTTTCCTGCAGAAAGAAAAAAAGAGAATAAAACCTGGGGTTTGGGTTCCTGGTTTTCTGATTTTTTTTTTTTCTAATTCTGTAGCCTGCCACTCAAGGGAGACTTTTAAGTTGCAACTGTTTTCCTTCATCTGTGATTCAACTTCCCTGATGATTCTTCCTCAGATGATAATAAAAGGCTACAGCAGTGTCTAGCTTAGTTCACAGGATTGACTTCAGACTGTTGGATTTGACCCTCAGAAATCCAATGGAAAAAATAAGAGACATTGAATAAAAATAGGTTTGGTTTTTTTTATCCTCAGCTCCAGCAATTTCCACCAGTAAGTTTTGCTCCTGCTACAGCAAAGACACACCACAAGTCTAAGGTATAGCACCAAAGAGTAAATAAAAGCAAGTTGCCACAGCTGCTTGAAGAGTGTCTGAACTGCTGTTTCTGCAGTGTCTGAACACAAAAATAGAACACACGATCACTTGTGGTTAATTCACCAATTCCTGTGCAGGAACAAAGTACTTTTCAGTTCAAGCTTTGCTAGAATAGAAAACACTTCTGAGTTTCGAGACATCAGGAAATCACAACGTACCTCCCCTAATCAGGCCAGATCTCTTACAAATAACAAAAAAAAATCAGATAAAGCATTGATAAATGTTCTAGTTCTCACAAGGCCCAGGCTATTTACAGACATCAGTAGAAATAACTGGCTAAACACCTCCTTATGAAGGGAAAATACGTGCTCCCAAGTAGAAAAATGACACGGAGCCACATGCTGGCAGCTCTCCTGCACCACAAAAGGTACTTGTCCTCCTACAGAAAATGACCACAAAGTCACGTATGTGAGAAAGACAGGAGGAGTCTGCAGACAATTACATGTCAGCTTTGCAGTGGGGAAATCTTTAGACAAACATAAAACAAAGATGTGTGCAAGCACTTGGATGTGCCTGCAAGTATCTCACAGCATTTAAAAACAGCCTGAGTGTGCCCTTGGGACACTTCACTGTGCATGATGCTGCCCCAGTAAATCATGTCCACAGCTGCCACTTGTGCCCCAGCCTCAGTGAGGGCTGAAATAATCACAGGAAGTTTTATAAACCTGGAAAGGGCTTAGTCAGGCTGCGATAATTAAATATTTTTATTTCCCATTTCCTACACGTACACAAACCCCACAGCCCCCAGGCCAGCAAAGGATGTTCAGACTGAACATGATAAAGGAGCAGCAGAGGAAACAAGATGAGCCGAAGGTTCAGGGAAGTGTGAAGCAGCTACATTTCACCCCAGGATCTTGTGGGGTTGTTCCTCCAAAGGAAAAACTCAAAGTATTTTCCCCAGGACAGTAAAATTATTTTCCAATTGCTTGAAGATAACCTATTCAAACTCCCACTTAAAGCTTTTAGGAAGATAAAGCTAATTTTTGAGAATCTGTGGACCTGTTTTTTTCCTAGACTTCACCATGTAGTTGCCATCATGTAACTTTGGAAGGGAAAAAGCTTTGGTAAAAGTTAAAGACTAAAAGAAAACAATTTTGACAATGAGTATCCTCATGGAAAGATGATGCTGACCCCTAGTGTAATCCAAACACATTGCCACTGGTCACAGCAGCAGTTGCCTTTAAGCAGATTTATGGGAAAGGAAGATGTTACAAGACTCTTTTTTTGTAGTTTTTATTTGCTAAGTTTGAAGCCATTTAATGTGTCCAACTCTTAAGGAAATGGATACAGAAAAACATCATCTTTTAAACTAATAACTCCACAAAAAATAACTTTTGAACAGAATTCCAGGAAAAAGTAATCATTCATGCTCTGTTTTCACCCTTATTTGTATCTTTAATCTCCATCTCCCTGTGCCAGCAGCGGAAATGATGGACAGCAGGGCAGTTCTGCACATCTGTGGTACCCCTAAGACATATACAAGGCTACATAACAGGAAGAGTTTAACTCTGATCACACTCTTAAAATTCTGCTCAAACTTAGGCAAGGACCTTTCAGAATGACACTGTGCATTTGAGAATTTAACTTACTAGATATCAGATGGAAAAATTTAAAGCCTAGGCATGTTTTCACACCCTGTTTTGCAAGAAGCAACCATGTTTTCACCTATTTTTCCCTTATATTTTTCTTGCAAAAGGTCTAAATAAACTAACTGAGGCTCCTACATAAATGGACCATTTGCTGAACACTGAATTAAAGCCATTTGTGCTACTGGGGCAGGAATAAAATTCGAAGTTTTACCTGTAAGACTTTTTGATATCATCTGAAGTGGCATTTTTGTCCAGCCCCAGCACATGGTACAAGGACTCCCCAGAGGTAGAGAGCGAGCGTTGCCTCTGGTCTGCCATCTTGAGCTAACCTGAGGAGAGAACTGGCCCCTGCAAAAAAATAAAGATTAAGAAATGCTTAAGCCAAGGAAAAAACAGACCTCTAAGCAAACTATCCTCAAAAACAGAGTCTACATGTCAAGATTCAGCTTTTATAAAATGTGCTTTGAAAAGGTTCTTTACACACGTGGAAGGTAAAAAGTTATAAAATTCAGTGAATTATCAGTGAAAACAACTATTGCATTGTTGGCACAACACCAGCCACCCTGAATCCCCACTGTATAGACTCAACTCTTCTTTCCAAAAACTCCAAATCAAGAGCTGTGGTGCAGCTATAGCTACGTACTGCATAACACATCTCTCAAGTCACTTCATCTCCTTTCTTAGACTTAATATTAAGATAATTTATTTGTGATAATACCTATAAAAAACAACATGGCAACAGAGAAGTTGCTGTTGAGGCTGCCTTTTTGCACCACACTAGCATAGGAGTAACTGACTTTATTTGTATTTTCTATTTCAGAAATTACATTTAAAAAAACCCCAAAAAACCAACCTTCCCCACAACTGCCAAATCCCAGTCTCCCATCTTATCACCAGCACCAGGTCAAACAGAATCCTTAGACAAATTCAGTGTGACCAAGCCTGTGCATTCCACAAGGAAAGAGGGAAGGTCTGCCCAGAGAGGAGATCCCCTCTTTCATAATTTAAAGTTATGGATCCAACATTTAACATTCTAGTTAAAATCATGCTACTTGAACATGGATTAACCTCCTGCTCCACATCCAAATGTGACAGACCCCAGAGGTGTCCCCTGTGCCATGCCAGGAGCAGATCTGGTTCTGCCCTCTCCCACCCTGAGGAGATCAGCTTTGCTGTTCTTTAGCTGCAGAACTGCAGCCAGGATGAGCATCCAAGAAAAGACTATGGGCTATTTTTGGATTATGTCATTACAATTAGCCCACACCAGATTATGCAGCCTTTGAAAAAGATATTTAAAGCAGCAGACTTTTCTAATTTAACCCTATGTCTTATATAACAAATTAATAACCTCAGCTTTCACAAGGCTGGCTGAAAGCAACGCCCTCAGCCCTCACCCCCTGCACTGCCTGGGTGGAGCTGTGACCACACCTCTGCTTCTCCCAACACATGGGAATTGTCACACCCACAAAGGGGGACCAAGTGACAAGGATGTGGGCAGACACATCACCACTGTCTTGTTCAGCTCAGACCCTGCTGTTGATTCTCTGCCTCACCTGGCCTCTCTGACTTTACATCCATCTACCACTGGTCACCAGGTCCAGTTGTTTTAACTGGAATACAGTGGCTCAACCAAACTCTCATCTAATCTCCTTCAAGAAGCCTTAGGCAATTCTACCCAGTTTAATTTAAAGCTTCCTATAGGAGGCCATAAATTATTACCATTAATAATAATTTGTCTAAACTCTAATTCTCTCGCTAAAAATTCAAACTACACCCCAAATCTGGAAGGTGAATGTGTGGTAGGGAGAGAAAATATTTTCTTTTCAAGGACACAGTTCAGTACCAAAAGCTTTCTGTATGGGAGGAAAATTACTGAGTGCTGCAAGACACAACACAAACAACTCACTTATTTGGACATAATCTGATTCAGGGAAAGGAAAACCATATTTCAGGAAAGAAACCCTCTACCCAGGCACACAGCAGAGGCAACCCTCTGGGCCAGCCTTTCCCAAAGGCAGCTCCCAGTCCCCTCTGCCCCAGAGCTGAGGTCAAACACTGCTGATCCTGACGTGTCTCTGATAATCTACCTAATCACAGCAGCCTGCTCCTGCTGCTTCCCAGGCTCCCTGCCCAGCTCCTCCTGCTCTGTGCCCATCATCACTTCCTCCCACCCTCCAGGAACCTCCCTGCAGCTCCAGCACACCAGTGACAGCCAGCAGCTCCCTGCCAAGGAGTGTCTGTCACTACTGCTCTTGGACAGGGACCTGAGAAGTCAGGAGGGGGAAAAAACAAAGCATCCTGATTGGCATTTTACATGTTGATTTAGCCCTTCTGAAGAAGACACTGCTTCAAACAGGAGCTTCCAGGGCATTATGGACATTTTTGCTAAAAGCTGCAGCTCTATTTAAGCATAACAAGCTTCCTGTAACATCAATCCAACGTGGCCTTGGTGACAGATGCTGCAGAACACAGCCATACACCATGTTCTGCTTAACAAAATCTGCACTGCTCAATTAGGGCCAATTTGTTTAATAAAAATGAATTCAGTTTGACCCAGGCAGTCAGTCTGCAGGCACAGGGATACAATTCCACACTGCTGCATCCTTAATTGCTTCCATCTGAACAGTGCTGGGGATCCACAGCTTGGTCTAATGGGATGTTAACATTTATTTCTCCAAACTGGTATGAAATGGACACATTGGCCTTGGCAGAAGAGTGGAGGACAAGGCAGGGATGGGAATTCATCTGGGAAGCTTTTTACTTAAGGGAACAGAGGAGTATTATCACTAGGAATGCAACCTTTGGCTTTTTAAATACAAAACAGACAGTAAAGGTGCAAGTTATCTAAGTTCTGAGTTTTCCTAAACTCAAGTATCATTTCTCCTGCTGTTTTCACACGTGGCTCTAATTCACAATCCTGAAAGCTGCCCTGTATTTTTAAAAACTGTTGTGTTCAGCAGCAACAAGCCATCTGCTCCCTTTTCTAACCAAGCAGCGTGCCCTGAAGAGGTTTCTCTGGGCAGGCTCTGGAGAAAGGTAATCTCCTGGATTAAGCAGCAGAGTGTTTAACCATCTGAGTACCACAATATCCTGCCTCAGTCAGCGCTACCACAACACGCAACTGCTTTCAGCACCACCTCACTGAAAAGACTCAAGATTAAACCTGGCAGGTTATTTATGGAAGTCAGCCTTAATGTCCTAAATACATCCATGGAAAATTCAACCTTAGAAACATTAATTTGCTTTTCAGCTTCCCAAAAGAACCCCATCAAGATTCATTAAACTGGTGATACCTTAGTTTCTCCCAGGTCTGCTGGAAGTTGTATTTAACTCATTAAAATGGCAAAGTGTTATTACAGACAAGGAAAAAATAATCAATAGTTCTCTGCCAGTTTAGGGAATTAAATACTCACAGAACATCCCAAAAAATGTCTGCACTGAAAAGGGTGACAGCAGATTTGGTGGCCAGAAGCAAGGAAAGAGGAATTAAACTCTGTATGAACTGCTGCAAGATGCTGCAAAGAATTTCAGTGGAAGCTGGCAGTGAGGGGGATACATTTTTCCAAAAAAACATGCTGGGCTGTGTGGGAGAATGGAGGGTGGAGGTACTGACCCTGCTCACACAGACAGCAGGTGCTTGGGACAACACTGCACCACCACTGTTGGATCTAGGAAGGGCTACCTTGAAATAAAGGGATGGAAGGCTCATTCCATGGACAATAACCACAATATGCCAGTGTCATTAGCCTCTGGAAGCAGACTAACAGCAGTTCTTCTCATCTCCCTCCAGGGCTGAAGCACTGGGTATTTATTCCAGAACAAACCTGTGGAAACTGTAACCTCAACTACCCCTTTTCCCATCTCCCCCTGTGTTAAGTCACACAGGCACTGCTGTCCCTTGAATTTCCTTGCTAGAGGAAAGGCTGCTCCAGGAAGGAGTTGTGGCTGTTCAGCTGCACTGATCAAAATCAAAAGGGGCACAGGACACCAAACCATGTTAGCTTTAAAGAACTCCAGCTGGAGCACAATCTCCAGAATTCTAATTTTCTCCATGCCTGTATACTCATCAGTTTAAGTTCCTAAAAATGAAATAAAATAATGAAATCACTCCCTGAATGGATGTGCCAACACCCAGACCTGTACACAGGTGCTCCCAACAGCATTACAGTGAGCTGTCTACACACAGTGTGGGGAATCTGGTTGGAAACAGCTGTTCCAGAAAGTGAAATCCCACTGTGAAGGAGAAAATCCACCTCCTGCTGACACAGTGAATGATACCCACTAGACACAGGATAATGGGAGGTTATTAACCTTAATGGATATTGTTTGCAAAGGAGTTTGGTTAAAACCAGCACACAACATCCTCCCAGTCTTCCAAAATATCACCAGTAACACAGAGAACAGAGGAATCCCCAAAAGGGAAAATAAGAACCAGAAGGAATGACAGACAGACTCAGGGGAGTGCTGGACAGGAGGAGGTTGCTGCTGTCCCAGCTCAGCCCAACCCTGCACATGTCTGTACCACAAACTATCAGGAATGCTGTCAAGCCCTCTACAATTACAGTTTTAAGAGCATATTAAAAGATGATTAAAGAGTCCAGCTTGGAAATGATGTTTTGCCAGCTCTTACAAAAATAATGTCTAGTTGATACTTTATTATACAACTTTAGGAAGCACTTGAGTATTTTAGGAAAGATTTGGATTCCACAAAGCACTGCTGCTAAGTGGTAAAATATGTTAGTTAAAGCTAAGATTCCAGCTTTGCAAAGATTTCCAGTGCAGAAAATAAACTACAGGTGTTAATCTAAAACTGAATTATTCTATCCCAACCAGTATTTATCAGTAAAAGTCTAAATAAAATCACCAAGCCTGAAAGCACTTCAGTAAATATTGACTTGTCACAGAAAGGAAAAAGCACCACTGGCCTCCACATTCTGTCCATCTGTCCTAGAGTCACTTAAGAGTTGTCCTCACAATCTGGTATTTTTCAAGGGAGAAAAAAAAAAAGAAAAACATTTTTAAAGGGGAGATGAGAGAAGCATACACAAGATTGTGTTACCACAAAAAATATGAGGTATTTTAGCCTTGGCTTCCTGAGGTAGTAAGAGATTTTTGTAGGAAACTTTATTTCCTCAGCAATATTTTGCATTTAAATGAAATACAAGAAATAAAAAAAAAAGTCCAGAACTCACCTGGTGTCTATTTTGAATGTTCTAAGGTAAGTGATAGCAATCTTCACACACTTCTAAACTGATTCTCCTAAAGACAAAACAAAAGCAAATTAGTTGTTCACCAATTCTGAAGCTGAGGATTCATTGATAAATTATCATCACATTACTGGACAGTAAAAACACAGAAGTGTTTTATAAATATTTGTACCACAAGAACTAAATAAATCCCCACAATGTAAATACTTGTCTTTAGAATTGATAAACTGTCAAAATAAATGACAAATATTTTAAAACATAATAGAGTCAAGGCCTCTGTGGTTTGAACCAGAGCTTCAGTCTCTTTTCCCCAACTTTTACCATGGGAAAGACAAACACCTACCCAGCTGCATGGAAACTCTAAAAATCATTATCTATTTAAGACTTTGGACTTTTTCAACTTAGGCCTTGGTGAATATATGTACTGAGAACACAAGAAGCATGTTTTTCAAGTCTTGGTAATCTGCTGTGCTGTCAGAGAGAGACTGTAAAGCAGCTTAGCCAACACAGCAGACCCCAAGCTCCAGCACTGGAGCAGCAGGCACAGCCTGCTCTGGGGAGCAGCACCAGCTCCTCCTGCCAGGACAGATTTCCATCAAGAAAACCATGGTGTCATCCACTTTGGATTCCCTCATCCTGATGCAGATGAAAACCAGTCTCATTTTGGTGTACAAGGAGGGAGAGAACCTGGGATGACCCAGCAGCACACACTCAGTCTTTCAGCAGTCAAGCTCCAGATCATCCACCCCACAGAAATAACAGAGCAAAGGGGCAAGAGCAGCCCAGGAGATGCTACATGGTGCTATGGAAAAAATCAGGGAAACACTGCAACAGATTAAAACACCTTTCTGATTAAGCAGGTGCAGGACACATCTAACCCACATCACCAATCACAAAGTCACTTATGCATTAGATACTGAACAATAAATCTCGTGAGCCGAACTTCAGAGCAGCTTTTACCTGGCAAGTTATCACTTAATTGTCACACAAACCCTTTCAACAGCTTTCAGAGAATGAGCTCTGAATGCACTTGAGAAATAAACTCCCCATTGAATTAATAATTATGCCTTTCATGGGCTGGAAGGTTCCAGCATGGCAAACAGAGATGTTGGGAATACACGCAGGGAGCTGCTGGCATTGCTGCCCACAGCAGTTGCTTGGTGCCATCTGTAAGAAGCTGCTTGATCCAGCAACACATCCCTAAGTGGGTATGAATGAACCAAGCAACAACTCAATAATCAGCTTATTGTTAATGGATCTGTTTAGTTCCTTTGATAGGAACCAGCAAAGGACTTTTCCTGAATAATGAAAGGCAGGGAGTGAAACTTTCCCACTCAGAGCCTGTGCAATACTAGGGGGTGGACTAACTCCCCAAGGAAAAATGTCGTATTTTGTGAGGCTATAGAAGCTCCCAAGTTCTCTGCCCACAGCTTTCTTCATTAAAAATAATCCACAAGAACATTATTTAAGCATTTATAGAAAGCTGCTGATTATTAATGGTGTTGGCAATCAGAATTATGGCTCCCCACCCAGATGAAGACCACCTCTAATTGTGCCACTCACTCTGTTTCAGACAGCAAGCCCAGATCCAAATATGTTGACAGTCAAAGCATGTTCAATTTATGGAAATAATATGAGTAGAACAGGGGGAAAAGCAAGGTCCAAATGTAATTTAGAGAAAATGTATTTTGAAAAAATGAGCTATCCTGCTAAGGTCAGAACTGGGCACATAATGATGTAAATATCATACTATGATGTGTGGATAGAAGGTTCAAATATAAGATCCTGGCCCAGGCCTCATCAAAACTCCATCAGCAGAAAAGTTAGTATTTTTTACAGCAGTTATATATAAAATAACCAGCCATGAAGAGACTCAAAATACACAGTCAAATGTTGTCTTAATCTGGATGCAAGCAGCAATATTTCCTTCAGTCTCACAGCTATGCCAATACCAAGTTTCATTAAGAGCAGGCAGCCTGATTTACATCTGAAAATAACCAAACAAGACAAAAATAAATTCCCAAGGAAACTGCTTCTTGTAAAAATCAAAGTACATGAGAAACCCATGCCAGGTACTTCATATTCTCCCTTCCCCAGTGCATCCTCCCTGCCAGCACTGAGCCAGCCCAGCACCTCCCAGGGGTTCACTCCCTCAGTTTCTGTTGCAACTAGCAATTCCAATTTAGTGACTCAGGAATGTTTTGATCTCCCCATCCAATCTCATTATTCAGCAGGCCAGATCCACTGACCCAGAGCTCTACATAATACCCTGCTTGTAATTACTTGCAAATATCTCCCCTCCTTATTACATGATATTCACAATCCAAACAAAAGCAGAGAAGATGAAAGGACAGATGCTGGAAAAGGAACAGGAGGGTTCAAAATCCACATCAGTACATGACAACAGGTTCAACAACACACATGAGAAAGGAGGAAGTCTGGGGACAGGAACATACAACTGCTGAAGAACTAGAAAATACAGAAATGAGTATGAAAATTAGAAGAAAAAAGATTAAAGAATGATGGAGATAAAAACAAGCAAAGCTACACAAATGCAAACTGAATTCAGCAGCACATTAAAACTGTGGTAAATTTTGTAACACAGAGGAAGAAATCTGCTTGGGGAGGTTGCATGCTCTTGCAACCATTTTGCTCATAGCAAAACCAGCTCTTCCAGCCTTATTTCTCCTGCAGATTTGAATCCAATTTATGTACTGTTGTATCTTCCCCATAACTGGAACCATAAATCTGCTCAGCACCCTCTCCTGCTCTAACCAAGAGACAGATACTGCCTTCTCCTTCCAGAAATCAGACATGTTCTCAGCTCTACTGGACAAAAAGGATAACCCTTTTTACTGAATAATTCTACTGACAGAATTGTCCTCATCCTGCTCCATATGTTGTTACCAGGAAGGGGGAATTATCTTCAGCATACATGGCTTCATAATCCATCTTCACCATGTACAGGAGCTGTATCATGGTTAGCAAGTATTTAAAGAAATAAAGCTGCAGTTAAGGTAAATAAAATAAACTAAATCAATATACAAAATAGGAACTCCAAAGTCTTTATTTTCACATCCCTTCTTGCTTACATGACTTGCAAAATGAATCATTACTGGAAGAACAATGTGAAACAGCTGAAGGGAAAGCAATCTGGCTAACAAGTGCCTGCAGAAAACCACTACTATTTTAAAGCACTTTTCTTCACCCTGTAACTGTCTTAATAAAGCTGAAATAAAGATTTTTTTAACCTATTAGTCGGAGGACCAACATTTTATATTTCATTAAAGCATCCAAGAGTGTGTTTTGGCATTGCTTACATTTTTTATATCACAGCAAAAAAGTCTTTCAGCTGAATTTTGCTACTCAGTTTGTGACCTTTTGATAAAGATTATGTGAGAGATCTCATATCCATAAAAACATTCTGTTTTAACATATAAGCCCTCATGGAAAGCTGAGTATCCAGGGAATTAATGTAAATGCATACATCTGAAAGAAAAAGAACTTTACTGCGTCCAAATCCATCTGCCTTGGGAACAGAGGACAGGTCTCCTACACTGAAAGACTGTGACACTAAAACCTTCATTAAATTCTCTTGAGTTCTTTAAAAAAAATAGAAACACACAGCTTTTAAATAATTGAAATCTGGAACAATACAATTTTCTGCTAAATTCACGTTGGAACTGAAGTAACATCCACCACTGCTGACTGCAAGAGAGGTTCCACTGAAACTTGTGACAAACTTAACTACAGTGACACAGAGTTGTTTCTCTAATGAGCTTAGCAGATTAAAATGGAACCACTTAAGTCTGATTGACCAACCTGTTATAAAGACTTGTAACCTTTTACCCAACACAAGAGTAAGATTCAAACCTACTAAAGAAGGCTTTCCATATTAGGGGAGAAAATATGAAGTAATGGATTTGCATTTTCTGTCCTCTCTCCTCAATTAAAATAATTACTCTAAAAACCTGGGGGGGATGGGGTTAGTGGATTCCCTACTTAGGATTTCATTGCTCCTATTTAATCTTTCAGCAATATTGAATTATTGTTTATGACATCACAGTAGTTTATGTGCAGAGTGCAAGCATCACAAACTGCACATGGCTATAAAAAACCCACATCTGCTTACTCAGTGAGTTAAAAATCCCTGAAAAATCAGCAGCTGTGTTTGCTTTGTTCATTATTACTCTTAATTTTTCCTCCCTATAAATAGTTTTTGAATCACTGTGACTACTCACTGCAAGTTCACTAGAACAAATCAGCCAACCCACAACATTCCCTGCTGTGATGAGTGACGCTGATGCCACCTTTCTGAAGAAATATCTTCAACTTCTTCAAAGACATAAAGCCCCATTTCTGCAAAGTGGGTTGTATAAACTACATCAACAAAAAACCCTCATATTGTTAATGACTATATCAATATAGCCTAACCTTTAAAATATAAAAGAACTCTTGGAACAAATGGGTCTACTCACATAAAAATGAGATTTACACTATTATGTCATACCTGTAGGTAAGACAACTAAAGGCTTTTAAATAGGAAGAAAAAAAGAAACCTATTGTCTTGTGTAAGAAAAGGTTGAGAAAATCACATCAGTTGTCAAAACATGAATCCCTCAACAGACTGTTACAAAAAGAGAATTTAAGGAGACAACATTGATCCAAGCAGCCCCTTTTTACAGCACAGGAGGCTTTTGCCTGGTCAAAAAGAAGGAACAAAGTGAGGTTACAAAGAACAGCAAAAAAGTCAAATAAGCAGTTTGAGACACAAAAGGAACAGAAAGGAACACATCTTTCAAATTACAACTTGGTTGGCGAAGGGCAAGAAAAAGATTTATCTGAAATTAACTTGGAAGGGCAGGGGAAGGTGGTTCCTCTCTGTGCTCATGGACAGCAGAAAGAGATGGAGGAGAAAAAAGTTCATTCTTATTTTCTTTTCCTGTCAATTGTGAGGCAGATGAAAAGGTAAATGATGTAAAAGTATGGTAAATAACGCAAAAGTATGGCCTTACAAACTGCAAAACACATACCTAAATTATTTTAAGACCTAATTTGGTGTTAGAATTGCTTTGTCATCAAATAAACACTCTTGGGAGTTTCAATCAAGCAGTTTTTGCTAAAGACTTTGAAATGAAGACTTTATTTTAATGAATAAAAAAGCAAAAATGAAGACCAGTTTATGGCAACAACTGAAGGCAATACTCATATCTTCACCCTAATGTAAAATGATCCACTCTGGTGCTTCCCTTTTGAGAAACTTCACCTATTTTCAGATTATTAATCTCTGCTCTTTAATGGTTGTCTCCCATCAAGCACACAAATCTTCCACTTAAAAAGTTATGAATAAAAAGGCAAAATAAGCAGAATTGAAACTTATAAAGATTTTATATTTTCCAGAAACAACCACCCAGCCAGCTCAGGAGCAGAAAAGCCAAAATGCTTTTATGTGATTACCAGGAACCCAACGTCACTGCCTCTGTCAGAGCCTTTCTATTTCACAGGATATTAGGTTTTATTCTAAAAATTAAGCTTATTTATTTAATAATACAGGCAGAAAGTAAACTTCCCCTCTCCCCCATTTACTTTTACCTCTTTAGGTCCTCCAGCCTAAGGTGAAGCATAATTATTCAAGCAGCACATGTATCCACTCAGTTAAGGTCCAAAGGCTTTAGTTCCAGAGATTATTTCTTCTGCAAAGTTAAAAAATTAAGCATATCTAAAGATCCTCACTTCTCCTAATTGCTCAACTAGATTTCCCCAGCTTTTGTGGAGGGTGGGGAAGAGACTATTTGATGATTTCACTTCCTCACAGAAACTGAGCAACTGGTGTTGTAAAAGATATTTTAGGCTTGAAAAAACAACCATAAAACCTAAATAAAAACAAAACCAATAAAACATCACCAGGAGCAAGGGGTGCTCTGATAAGAAGTGGGGCACAGGCTGTAGGTAAAACCCCTCTGACCACTGGGAGGGGTGAACAAAACCCAAACAAACCAATACCCCCAGAGAGTATCTCCAGGAAATAGACATATATAGATATAGATATACATGCAGTGGAAGGCATTCTTCACATCATGCCACAGATTTCTCCCCTCTGGGTGGTGTCAGGTGTTACAGCAAATGGCCTAAAAGCCACGATGAGATGAGTTTCATACCTGCCCCATTCAAATCCCCAGCACATGGACATGAAGCATGAAGGGGCTTAAAACCACAGAATACCAGAAAAAAATCTGAACTGACCAGCACAGCTTGGATTACCCAAAACTTCTACTACTTGTTTTGGCAGGAAAATTCAACCAAGTTCCTTTTTAAGGCTGGGTGATGCCAGAGGTGATGCCTTCACTGCAAATATTTCTGGTTCTTCTCAGGTGAATTAAATCAGAGCATATGTCAAGGGGCAAACACACAGTAAATCACAGAAGAAAGCACCTTGGGGTACAGAACACATTTATTCCATAGTGATCCCAAATTCATCCTTATGAACACAATGCTAATGTCACAATATTCTTATAATATCCCCAGAATGATACCCAGTACACCCCCTGCATGTTGGAGTCAGCTCTTTCAGCTACAAATACCCAAACAAATCACACGGCTGGATTAAAACCAGCTTTAATTTTAAATGGCATTCTTTTACAGAAGACAAACTCTTTGGTATTTTCTAACCATACAGTGTGGTTTCTCCAACAAAAAGATTTATTTTATACTACTCCCCCACAAACCATAATGATATTTATTTCCCCTGTTCTCTCACTCTGCATACATTTAATCTGCAGACTGCCTGATGAAGGATGTCCTCAGTTCCACCACTCAGTCTAGCAACAGTATTTCATGGCTGCTTAAAAAGAAAAAAAAAAACCCAGTCCATAATTTAGAAATAATAGGGCAACAAAGAATGTATTTGTCCTACTGATTTTCCCACTAACTCACTGGTGATTTAATAAGCAAAGACACAGCTTGAATTTCAGACCATAGACTTAGGTTGAAATCCTGACACGTCAGGCAAAACCATGTTCAGACTTTATTTGTAATTAAGTTTTCTAACACTGTAATTGGGCAAGAATTAGAACACATACATTTTATACACTAGGTTTTCAGACAGGAGTCACATTTCAGAGGGTTCAGAACCAAAAGGCCACTATTATACTGGAGTATAATTTAATCACTTAATCAAAGGCCATTCCCAAGGCCTTTCAGTTTCAGCACAAAGTATGGAATGATCACATTTAGTCTTTTTTCCACATAAGTAACTGGTAATAAAGTCAGAAAACCCTATGCATAGTTTTTGACTGATGTTTTTATTCCTCCCTCGGATTTTCACTAACACTGGAGCGTGACAGATGTCTCTTCACTCTGCCTGTACCCCTGATGTGATGCCACCAGTACAATGTTAAACCAGGGTCATTCCTACATGTATTCCCCAAACCAAGGGTATGTCATCCTGGAGATCCTTAACAGGAACAAAATTAGTTGTAAAATAACACCTTTCCTCATTTAGGGTTATTTAAAAATAATATTTCATATATCTACACATTTAAACAGCCTTAAAACAACAAAAAGAGTGAAAGTCATCACAGATTCTTTTTAACAGCAAGAGGGACTCCCTGGCCTTTATATGGAAAACATCAAAAAAACAAGTCACAGGAAGAAATGTGGTTTTTAGATAAGCTGCAGGAAACCGGGGTAAGGAGTTGTGCACTACAGGACAAGCACAGGAGATGCTGGGTTTTCATCATCCAGGATGTTGCACACAACTTATATTCCATGCCAGCCCCAATAACAAAGTCATGTTGGCTGCTGGCCCTCTTGTCCAAAGCACTCAGGGAAATAGCAAGGTAGGCTTGGGAAATTACCCTGTGCACCTTCCAAACACCTTCTGATTAATTCTGACTGCCTGGTTTTCCCATGTCAATTGTGAAGAGCCAATGCTGTGCCAATGTAAAAGTGCAACAACAATGAAGTGAGCTAGCATGGAAATCAGGAACTTGGTAGGAAAAGAAAAAGTGAGACTTCATTGAGGAAAATACATATTTTCACTAGTTACTGTCCAGACAAAAATACTTCTATGGAACATGCATTTATTTTGCCCTGTAATAAAAATGGTCTCCTCCAAGCAAGAATGTTATTTCCCAGCAATAGCATGAGAGCCTTCAGAAGAAGGGCTGACTGACCAGTGATTTGTCAAACCAAACACCAAAATGATTAAATAAGTTTTCTGAAGAAAAGGCATACTTCAGACCCTATTTTTCCTTCACCACTCAGACCAGAAGAACTCCAAGACACACCTCAGAATTGTACATGTGGAGAAAGCAGGGTCCCTGTGCAATAGAGCTTGTTAGGCATCACATGGAAAGTATTCCTCAAGTTCTCAAAGAACAACAATTCAGAATGGACCTGGGACTTAAATCTATTCACTGCTCTGAACAGTAACTGAATCTGGCTTTTAAGTTCAATTTAAAACAAGAATATTTCTGGTTATAGTTTCCCAGAAACAGGTCACCTCAGATTTCAGTGGATTTCATGGTCCCTTCCCTCCTCCTCAAGAACAGCAGGTGAGGAGATGCCAGGGAGTGCTGGGAAGAGTGCAGGATCCAGGACCTCCAACCAAGGTCCCACCAACCACTCCAAACCTCTTCCCCAGCTCACCATACCCACCAAGGGCTCCTGCCCAAAATGCCACATAGATCAAGTCAGGTGAGGTCTATCAGATGGGTGCAATGTGTCACATCAAAGCTGTCAGTCTGACCTGGAACTGCATTGGGACAACTCCAGTCTCTGCTGGATGTGTACTAGAGCAGATCTTTAACAAAAAAACCAGCACTGCTTCAATTCCCTGTCCAGATGATTTCACAGGGATCCCATATGGCCTTTGTGAAAGCACATGAACACTTTTTAATTTTATTCCCCTTTCACCTGCTTTTATCACAATGTCACATGTCTCCCAAAGGCAGACTGCAGTCCAGGCTCTGAACAGGATTTCACACATGCCCTTTTGTCTGCTCATTCCCCTTCCTGTACTTCTAACTATCAGAAGCAAGAACATCAGCTTCCATGATGACCTATGAACTACAGAGAAGAAAAATTAAGACATTACTCAAAATATTTTTAACAACAATCTCTTAATTGCTTACCCTCAGGAAACTCCAGAAGCAACCAGAAATTACAAATATCTCATTTGGTGGGGCCTAGCCTTGGTGGAAGGAATTTCCTGCACCTGGAACATTCAAGATTATGGCAGGTATTACCACTAGAAACTGCCCACAACATCTGGAGTTTGGATCCCAAATTCCCCTCCTCTCCACAAGCAGCTTTAAACCTAATTATGTAAATGTCCATTTAGGGATGTTCCAGTAAATGTCCCTAAATCCTCAAGACATGAGAAGCAAATACGTAAAGAAAATTCTCTGACAACTGACCCAGGCAAAGGCCTACATAAATAAAACTGCACAGCAACAGAAAAACCTGCTAAGATATAAAATAAGTAATGGCAGATGGAATGGAAAAGAATATTTTCATTTGAAGTACAGCCAAAAAATTAAAGACATAAAAGGGGAAATGCAAAGAAAAGACCTCTGTGAGTTTCTGCTTTTTGGAACTGTATAATAGGCCACTGTAATGACATCAGAGAACTCTGGGCTTCTCCTCTCACCACTGCAAAATGTGAGCAATCTGTACATTCACTTTTTCTACAGATTGTTCCTTAAAAGTCACAAAGGTTCCAGAATCCCTGACAATGAACATAACTTTAGTAAGACCCAGATGAAACCAAGGAAGGACTGTGAAGTTCCCTGTGACCTAAGCAGAAGCAGGATGGTATAAGTGCTCAGATACACAAATAAATATTCTCAGAGGGAAGAGGAAGTCCCAAAGGCAGGAGGGGAAAATGTGGGGTGCTGCTGGATCCCTGGTTTGTGCTTTTCTGTCACTGGTCTTAGATACTGCCTGTCATTGCAACCAGATCCACTGAACTGTTTACTTGCATCGTTCACTGGTCAGAAGCCATCAGCACAAAAATACCAGTTAATGAATGCAGACGTATGTCACAAAACAGAAAAAAGGTTCCTTAGTGATGCTTTGGTAACAGGTAACGAAATGCCGCCGAGTTTTTTGTTTCTTCAACCATTTGCCCAACAAAATTTAGATGATTGCATTGAAGTATATTAAAAAATAAAAACCCAAACAAATAAAGAGCCCCAATCTTTCATTGAGAAACTCTATTCTCATTTACAAAACCCTTGAGCAGATTATGAAAGAGGAGATGGCAGCTGCTAATTTAACTTGGGCCTAGAGGACTCGTTCTGTTGGCACCCCTGTGCACCACAAACCCTCAATTTTCTCCTTTCAATACTTGCACAAGAAGATGAGAAACTTGCACCCAGAGGAAAAAGGCACTTAAATTTTACTGAATTTGGCCCTACAACACACAGGCACTGAAAACACTTCACCATTAATGAAAGAGGCAGAAAAAGGCTTTAAAAAGGCACATTTCAGTGCAATGCAGATTCAAGGTAAGAGGAATTAGAAGCAGTTGCCAGGACATAAGAAATTTTAACATATGATAAAACAATCTTATTCATGTTCTCCCAATTAAAAAAACCAATGTATCAACAACGCATTAAAACCCCATAATTAATGCCACTAATTAGAATTAACTATTCTATGAAGAAAAAAATTGTAAGCCTTTTTATTGGTTACCATCACTTTACTAAAAACATTTAAGCAATCTCGATGCACTTTCTGGAACACAGGTCTTCCTATCAGTTTGCATGGCCTGAAATAGGAAGCAAAGTGCCTCTGAAGGTAAAACATGCACTTCACAACCACTGTGCTTTGTATGTTTTTATTGATTAAGACTATATTTCAACTGAGCCTCTAAGGAAATCCTGAAGTATCACAACATGCAAACTCCTTTCTTTCAAGACTGAAAGCAGCCACTGGTTAACCAACCACCATCACCACAGAGCTTAATTCAAACTACTTCAATTATCACAGCACCTGGAAAACAGCTTCTTCAGGTGAAAAGAAACAGGGCAATCCTTCATGCTGGTCCTGGGCATTGGTGACGTTCCTCATCCCTCCCTCTGGATTCTGCCATGACCCAGCTGTCCCAAGGCCCAGGTGGGCACACCTGAGACAGGGGACAGGCTCACTGCAGGACTCTGTGCCGTGTGCTGAGAAGGTGGGGTCACCTCACAGAACCCCAGCGACCACCAAGCTGCACACTCCTGCTCCTGAAATACATCCTTCTCCTCAGGCCAGTGGGGAGCCACAGAAGATCCTCATCTTCCCAGGCAGAGGCAAAGCCAAACAAAGAGACTTGCACAGCTCGAGTGCAAACTGTGAGGGAAATCAGTTAATGTAGTAAAACTACCTTAAATTAATCCCTGTTTGTGGTTTGAGAGGAGAGCAGTGAAGTTGCCAGCAGATGCCAGTTTGCATGCTCTAGGGAGGTACTGGAGTGCTCAGTCTGGGTATAAGCTCTGCAGAAAAGTTCTGGCAACCCATTTCCAGACATACTGAAAAATATTTTGATCTGGTTATTAACATTAACAATACTTAAAAAAAGATTACAAACTGGCAAACTGATAAAAGAGGGAAATATGGCAAATAGAAGCAGTTACAGCACTGCTGTTCTAAGTCAAGTTGTTCAGCAGATAGACAGGATTTGCTGAAGGCCCTCCCAGCCTTCAGTTGTGCCTGCTTTCCTGGGAGGATATTCTGGCAACTGAGTTCATAAATACAAAAAATAGAGTCCGAACAGCAGCTTTTATATTTAACCTAAAACATGATTTCTTAAGTAATCCAGTTAGGTTCCCATTCATACTCCCTATCACACTGTTCAACACAGACAAAAATCCTTCTTGAAGCTCACCATGACAGGAACTACAATGAATAACAGCATCAGTGCTGACAACCACCACCTGCCAAACACAGAACCTGTGAGGCCAAGGGATCTCAACATCAATGCTTGTGCTGTCGGGTTCACGGAATCCCAGAAGGATTCCCACTGCTTTGGTTTGCAGATGCTTTAGTTCCACTCCGCTGCCATGGGCCAGGACACCTTCCACAAGACCAGGCTGCTCCAATCCAGCCTGGCCTTGAACATTTCAGGGATGGAGCAGCCACAGCTTCTCTGGGCAACCTTTGCCAGGGCCTCACCATCCTCATAGGGAAGAATTCTTCCCTAGTATCCAATCTAACCCTGTTGTCCGTCGGTGAAGCCATTCCCCCTTGTCCTGTCACCCCAGGGGCTGGAGTCACTTTGGTACTGGAAGGGGCTCTAAGGTCTCCCTGGAGCCTTCTCTTCTCCAGGCTGTACAACCCCAACTGTCTTCAAAGCAGAGCTGCTCCAGCCCTGGGAGCATCTTCATGCCCTCCTCCGGACTCCCTCCAGCATGAAAGTTCTTAAGTCATACTCTGGTACTGGTCCATGTTTTCCAAAGTATGAGGATCCAAACTCCCTCGCTGACTCCATGGATGCCTTCACACGGTGTGAGAAGCTTGTCCATATCCCAGCTGCATTCCAAGCCCTGTTCCCATCATCTGCTGCAAAACAAGCCTCTGGCAGGCTCCAATCATCCTGGGCAAATTCCCTGCTGCAGCCAGGTCAGTGATGGTGCCACCTCAGCCACAAACCAAATCAGCTGCCTACAACCCACTGCAAACTGGGACAGGCTACCAACAGAGCAGGAGGTGGGTCCCTGGGCACTGGGAAAGACTGAAACAGTATTTATACTTCCTGGGAATAATCAACACAAACGATGGTCGACACCAGGAGAAAAAACACGCTACGAAACGTTACTTTTTTCAGGCACTCACTGATAAAAGATGGTTAAAGATAGCACAAAGCCACTCTGGGAAGGAGGGGAATCTTCCACTTGAGCCTCTAGCCTGAAATTTATCAATGCAACACATCCAAAATTTAGGAGGAACATGACCATGTTGCAGCATCTCCCTCTTCATTTAAACGCTGTGGACAATCCCTAAGACAAAATAAATGAGGGAGGGAGAGAAGTATTTATTTATGCTTACAAAAAGCTGTTTGGCTGAAAATCCCATCTCCAAAGCCCAAGTTCTCCACAAAGCAGATTCTGCACTGCCAGCAACATGACGAATTTCTCCAAAGCCCTTAGAGCATGGCGAGAAAACCACAGGAAGCTGCTCAATAAAAATAAACTTCTTTTCATCTCACACTCTATATATTAATGTCAATTTCTCTTCCACTCCAGCTTCTGTTTCCCTTCTTGTCTCCTTCCCAGGGCATAGCACACTTGATTTATTAGAGCTAATTCATTAAAGCAAATTAATTTGGCATCTATTCCTCAGGATCCCTTAGTCAGATTAGGATTCTATCGCATTCTACCAAAATCAAACAAAAATGCAAACACTGATTCTAAGCAACCTGAAACCAACAGATGCCTGAGAAGCTGAAAACGCCTCTAATGAAACTGCAGTCAAAAGAATAAATTCCACTTCTAGGAGGCTGCTACAATTCAAGAATTTAAATAGGTCCAATCCTGACGCATTTCCAAAGGAAATCCTTGCAGCTCTGCATACTTTGGAGAGCTTAATTTACCCAGAGAAATGGGTGAACCACCACTGCTCAGCCACTGGGTGATTGCGGCCTGCAAGTTTTTGCTTCAAAGGCAGCAAACTAACACAGTATTTAAGCACACACACAGCATTTCCCTTTCCTGATGATAAGCTGGCACGAGACAAACATCAGCAGGAAGAATTAGACTATTTCACTCCGGTCTGAGACGATGTACCAAATTTATGCCCTTTTTTTTTTTTTTTTTTTAAGCCTTACAGCAGCACAGACAGCTTAACAGCAATGTCTCACAGTGCACAAAAATTAACACCCCAATAAAAACAAACCTAGAAAAGATAAAACCCTTGGGCTTTCCCCCTTATGTCAGACAGGATGGCCTTCACCTTGCTCCCCAGGGAGCACCAACTCCATCAGTGCCCACATTCCACTAATAAACTCAAGGCTTTGTGTCACTGGTGTGAACAGGCAGGTATTGATACAGCACAAAAGCAGGAGCGAGGCGCTATCAGGGAATCCGCTGTCTCCATTCGGTCCAGTTGCGTTCCGTATCTCCAGAATTACCTGACTGGAATTCTTAATTTGAGAGCCAGAAGACACTGCACGAATAAACAGAAATATGCTGCCTTTGCAAGTTTCACGTTATAAAGGCTGGATTTGCTTCCCGCCGCTGGTACGTCATTCATTAAGCACCTCATCAGCCGAGCGGCTACTAATTATTTCGATAAAAATTAAGCAGGATAATGTAAGGAAAGGGAAAGGAAAATCACCCCGGCTTCTGGAGCGAGCCAGAGTGATTCACGGCTCCCACACACAGAGATGACTTTCATTTGGAATTCACCTTCCCAGGCCTTTTGTTCGGGGTTCTTCCCCCCTGCTCCGAGGAGTGAG
>VYZP01029505.1:33918-74320 GCA_013400635.1 Hypocryptadius cinnamomeus
GAGGCAGCGAGGCAAAAGCGAGACTTCCCTGACCGGGAATCGAACCCGGGCCGCGGCGGTGAGAGCGCCGAATCCTAACCACTAGACCACCAGGGAGCGATACTAGCGACCTGCGCTCGTGCTATTTCACGCTCTGCCTCTGCGGCCAGCCAGGGACAGTGACACGGTGGGACCGGGGACTGCGGTACAGGGGGCGGGGGCTGCCATCCATCACAGGAGCCGGTGGCTGTGGCACACAGACCGGGATCTGCAGTGGGGTTGGCGGCTGCGGCACAAGGATCAGTGAGGCCGGGGGCTGCAGCTCGCCGCAGGAGCAGGTGACCGTGGCACAGGGAGCACTGGATCCGGGGCTGTGACACGGGGATCTGCGGGGCTGGGGGCAGAGGTACGCGGGCGGCTGCAGGGGCACTGGAGGAGCCGGAGGCTTGGGCTGCAGCAGCACACGGAGCACGCCCAGGACATCGCCCGTGTGCTGCGGGCCTGAGGGTTCACTGCCTTTAGGGCACTGTCACTCAGCCCGCTGCCCGCACACCGACCCCCAGTGTGCTTTGGCAGCACCTTCACCCCCGCCCTGTTCCGAGAATCCCATCTGCCACCCCACCCACCCAGCCCCACACCGGCCCTTGAGGTCCTCAGGAGCTCAGTGCAGGGCTGGTCCCCTTTAATCAGAAGGAGTGCTTACAATTAGGGCAAATGAGGTTTTTAAGCTCATGAGTCTGTTTTTCCCAGTTGCTCAAGTTTCCTGGCATTCCTGGCTGTTCCCTGGGAAACACGGCTATTTCCCAGTGTTAGGTAAAAACACAGTTTCCACCCATCCAGTGCATCCTGGAGCAGGTGACGCTGGGGGGGTGACCTCAGGAACACTGGTTCCAGTTATCCCTCCCATCACTCCGGCATGATCCTGCTGCTGTGTGGCTTCTCTGTGAGGCTCTAATGGCCTTTCCCGTCTGCTGCCTCTGACTCACGTTTTAAAGAAATGAATGATGATGGATCCTATTTGCCAACAGAGTCATCACCATGAATCACACACCCACACCATCTCCTTGCTCCAGCTCCATCCCCAGCCCAGCTCCTGCACCTTTCCCTGTCCAAAACACCAACCACTTGCAGGGCTCCCCAGGACCGACCTTGGATCTTGCATGGAGTCTGCACCCAAGAGGAAATGCTGAGCCCACCCCAGCACCCACAGGGTGCAGCAAGTGGGCCCAGGCTGGCAGCTTGGCTCTGGACACTGCCCACTCGGCTGGGATGAGCACAGGCTGCCGGAGTGGTTGTGCAACCCCTCTCAGGCCATAAATCTCAAATTCCTTAAGAAACACTTGCTGTGGTTTTGGCTGAGGGTTGGGACATGGTGCCAGCAGGGAAAAGTGGCTCCTTCCTGTTTTTTGTAGTTCCTTACTTTTCGATTCTGCTGTTTATCTGCTTTGTGAGATGGAGCCATCTGCCCTCACCTCAGCCTGCGTGCTCCCAGCAGCATCTCTCCTGCAGGATCAGATCTCACACCAACCTGTCTGTCCTTAGCCCCAGTTGGAGAGATGTAGTTTTACCTAATGAAGTGATGTAGGAAAAATACCCTCAACCTTCAAAACAAACACCCAAACCCCACAAAACCAAAACCAAACCCTCATCCCCAAGCAGATGTCCCAAGCCTAGCTGGGCATCCTTCCTCTGAAAACAGCACACTGAGGATCTCTGCTGGCCTCTCCACAAGCTATTTGCCTGCTCTGCACTGCCCTTTTAAACTTGGAGACAGCAGCTCCAGCCATCCATCCACAACTTCCCCGTGCTGTGCTGTTTGACTGCCAGAGCTCCCAGGGAGGTGACTGATTCCCTGAGGTATCACGCTGTCAAGCCATGCCAGCACCCCAGCTGCAGCTTTTCCACATTAGAAACTTGCCCAGCCTCAGCTCCCACTGCCAAGGTTACTGCTGGGACTGCAGCCCCACGCCCTCAGCTCAGGAAAAGGGCATGAGGAAGTTTGGAATTCACCTGCAGCACCAGCCATGGAGTTTGCAGTTCCCCAGCCCAGAGGAAACAGCTTGGGAACGGTGTCCAGTATCTTGGAAAGGAAACATCAGACTGTAAATATTATTTAGTACATTTCTTCATCAGAGAGATCCACAAAGCCAGCAGATAAGCCAGAGGGACAGGATGGAATATTTCACTTGCTTCTTGCCTCAGGCTGCTGCAGGCAGTTGGTATTTACCTGACGAGTTCATAACAACCACTCGAGAGAGGATTTCAGTGCTGTTAGAACAAGACAAAGACATTCACCCCATTTTCTCCCAAAGGAATTCTTTATTGACACGTTTCCTCAGTCTTTATCTTAAAGATTAACAGTTCCATACCCAAGCTCCTGCAGTCCCCATTTCACTGGCTCTGTTCCTCACAGGTCCAGTCAAACGAGGAGTGCCCGTGAACACTCTACACTCCACTATGGCCTAGTACATCTGCCCACTAACATCTCATCCCACATCCCCAGGTCTGCAGAGGGAGGGGAGCAGGGGTGGGGGAAACGGAGATTTATCAAATCAGTGTCAAAACTTGCTTCTCTAAAGGGTCAGAGGCAGTTCAGTCCCTCCGGGGTGATTAACCACTAAAACTACCCAGATATGTACATAAGTTTAAAGACCTGAGTAAGTCCCACTTCGCCTCTAAGGCACAGAATTGCTCACTCTAGGTATTTCTATGTGGAGGCACCTTGCCTAGAATAAGTTCAGGCCTCTAGGAGAAAACTTGGAATTTGTCAGCTCCTGAGCAATGAAGTTGGACATCAAAAGAGCAAAACATCCAGCCCCTGGAGGGACTGGGTGAGCTCCATGACTCTCTGCCAGTTTTGTAAACTAAAATTAGAGCTGGGGCTTTCAACTGAGAAACCCATCCAGTCACAGCCAGATGTACCAGCTGGAGGAGCCCTCAGAGAGCAGAGCAGAGTCCCTCCAATGGTATCCATATTCCAGCCTTCAGAAATTCCTCCTCCAAGAATGAAGGGATAAGCTGAGAAGGGAGAAGCAAGTTTCATACACTCGGGAAACAGAGTGCACCACTGAATTTAACACAAGAACTGGCTTTATAAACATGCTGCTATGACTGCATGATGCAAAACTCCAGTGCTCAACAACCAGCTTTAGAACCCTCGCAGTCTCCTCTACAGAAAACAAATCATAAACAAGTAAAGCATAAGTGATGTAAGGCTTGCAGTTCAGCTTCAGAGTCCAAGGGAGCATTGCCCTAATATGCGAAAGCTTTTTTTTTTGTTTGTTTTTATGCTTTATTTCTTTAAAGTTCATTGCATTTAAAAATAAAGATTCTTAGTTTTGTTAAAGCTAGAGCATTAGTGTAACAACGAGGCAGCTGCTAAGTGAAGTTTACCTTTTAGGAGCCCAGAAAAAACTCCAACTGTTTATCCCATCTACCCAACAGCTCCAATGAGGGCCAGAGAAAACAGTAACAGGAGAAGCCTGGGAGCTCCCAGAGTAGCCCACAGAGAGAACGGAGCCAGAAGCTGAAGCTAAGGTGCCCATGCAACTTGGCTTCTCCACTTACTGCCCTCCTCATGCTGCTCAGGGCCATGTATCTCCTCCAAGCCATGTAAGACAAGGGAAAACTGTTTGCATCCACAGCAGTGGCATTTCTGAGCTACTTTAAGGAAACTCCAGCTTACACGCTCTCCCAAAAGGACAGCAGTGATACATTTAATCTACAAACTTTAGTGTAAAATATTATTTGTGTACAAAACTTTGCATTCTCTTTATTTGACTTGGATCCAGCAGCAGTGTCTATGAATGAAGGATGGATCTCTCCAAACTGGCTCTCAGCCCCTTCTTGGATTCGCATGTTGTTGCTGTGGTGAAGGTTTGGGAGGGAGGGGGCTCTTCCAGTTGTGCACAGCTGTGCAAAGCCACATCCAGGCCTAGAAGGGAGCGTTGTCTTGTGGAGGCTTGTCCCCAGCTCCAGAGGGGGAGTGGAGGCCGTCAGTGCTGTTTTCCCTGCTGCCCACCACTCGGGACTGGAAGGAGAGAAGAGAGTGAGGACACCAAGAAAGCAGCACTGGGAATACCAAGTCAATTCCCCCTTGTCGAGGTCACCTACTGTAGCCAAGACTTCACATATCTGAGAGGCCATTTGCCCGAATACTAGTCTACAAGAAAAACATTGCAGAAATTAAAGTTTCTGCACAAGGCTTCACACTCTGTGTTTACAAGACAAAACAGACTGTTACCTTTATGGTCCCAACTCTATCTTCAAAGGACTTGAAGGTTGCAGAATTCCTTGAAGAAAGAAGAGGGGAGAAAAAAACAACAAATCAAGACAAGTTAGCTCTTAACCATATCAAATGGCACAGTGTGACTGGGCTCTGTGGCCATTCCCCTGCAGTGACACCATCACCCAGAACACTCCCAGCTCCTCACAGCCTCTGGCACAAATCTCTCAGGCACACTAGGCATGAACACCACATCCAAACTCTGAAGGAAAACATTTATACCATGTGCAGTCCACTCAATTGCTCAAGCTAAAATGTTGAGGGAAACAAGTCCTAGTTTACTGGGGAATCAAGGCATATTTAAGCAGAGAAGAAAACAGCTCTTAGCTTTAAAAAACTTCCAGCTAAAAACATTTTGTTCTAAATAGTGGAAAGGGAAAGCTTTAAGAGAAAGGTTTAAAACAAAGGCTTCATTTTCCTGTATCACATCTCATGGGGAGGAAGGGGAAGGGCCATGTACCTGCACCTACCAGCAGTTTTATTTCTACAGGGGTGATCATTTGCATCAGGAAATGCTCACAAAAATCACAGCTTAATAAATTAATCAGAGCATTTCATACTTCTAGCAAAGAAAACCAGGTCAGTTGTTTGACAACCCAACAAGCTGCTTGGCTGGCAAAGGATTTCAGGGAGTGCTCTGTACTGAGCATCCAGACCAGGCAATTACTCATATTGCTGCTCCCCCAGGCCAGGCTGCGGGAGCGCTGGGAGATGACTCGCCTCATCTCAGTTATTTTTGTTCCAAGGAATTGCTTTAGGTTTGCAGCCATAAAACAACCTCTGCTGATCTGGAAAGAGGATGAACAGAGAGAGTTCTGTGGGTCTGTCCAGCCCTGGTAATTATTTCTCCTGCAAGGAGATCACCAGCTAAGGCACAGTGAGGGAAGGCTCAGAGGGTTCCGTTAGGATTCACCTCAGTGTCAGCAATGGCTGTGCCATACATTGTGGCAAAACTGTAATCCTGCCCTTCAGGGACCTCTGAAAGCTGCAAGCTTCAACCAGACTTTGGTACAGGTGCAACACTTCACTTAGTCCAAGAAAAGTCAGGTGCTAATGACCTTAAGAGACATTAAAAAACCCTTTAAATAGTCAAACTGCAGGCTGTGGTTAATCCATGCTCGGAGAGGGGCCTGCTCGAGAAAGGAGCTGGTTGTCCAAGTCAGAACAAACCCCCCAGCAGTGATGGAGGCAGCTGTCCTCCCCCCAGCCCCACTCAGGAGACACAGGCATGTGCTACATTACCTCATGGCTGGCATACTTATCGAGTGGCGGATGGAGTAGCCGCTGCTCGGAAGCGTTTGGGACAAGGAGGAAAAAGTTAACAACAATTTGACACCGTGCAAAAGCAGCCTAAGCCCGGGTCTGAAACATTCACTGTCCACATACAGGCTGCTGTGGCAGGAGCCAGCCCCCTCTCCCCTTATTTAACAGCTGTAGTCCCGCCTAGACACATGATAGCCAGTTTTTAACTGCAACTGTGATACAAAAGTCAATCCCAGGGCATTGGTTTGTGGTAGATTTCTCAATCTGTGTCAAAAGTTTAGGCAAGGCTTAAATAACCAGCTTCCCCTTTAAGGTCTGCAAGGGCCTGGCACAGAAACAAATGCTCTTTTAGAGCCTTGAAGGGTATCTTACCTAAGGGAATGTGAGATGGAGTGAGCCCTGGGAGAGGCCACAGGCAGCAGAGAGAAAAAGGAAGGAATGGTCAGAAACTTGCACAGAGCTAAACACCAAATGCAGGGACACAGTCACAGAATCATGGGACAGCAAAATCAACTGCCCAGGAGGAAGCTTCTCAAAATAAATCACAGGAGCAAGCAAAAAAAAGATGCTTAGTTATCATTAGTTATCATTAACTCCAGATAAGCTAAGATGTTTCTCAAAGAGCATTAACAGCACCTACATCAACTTAGAACCCAGCTGGGGGGGGGAAGGAGTAGATGTGCAACAGAAAACCACAACATTTTACCTACCCCCATCTATTGCTTTCACATGTTTTCTTAAGCATTTTTTTCTAAACTGAAGGTTTTACCAAGCACCAGCTATATTGGTAGAGGTACCTCCTTCCCCCATTTCCCCCTGTGATCCCTCATACAAAGACAGCATTGCTCAGACTTCTGGTGA
Organism: Hypocryptadius cinnamomeus; assembly: GCA_013400635.1. Lineage (NCBI taxonomy): Eukaryota > Metazoa > Chordata > Aves > Passeriformes > Zosteropidae > Hypocryptadius > Hypocryptadius cinnamomeus. Next base: position 40,307 of record VYZP01029505.1, read on the forward strand.
GGACTTGAGTAAGGGCAACCTGCAATGGATACCTGCACTTTATCTTGCCAAGCCTGCAAATCTCAAAGTTACAGTTCAGAGAACAAATGCACTTCAGGTTATTAAAGAAAAGATTAAAGGCATCACGTTTACCCTGAAATTTGGTTGCCCATTTTTAGGATGAGATTTTGCAATGCAGTAGCATCTCAGCAGTCTGAAACAACAGACTGAGGTTTCCTACTTCTATTAGGAAGATTACCAGGATGCTTTAAAGGAGCTTCTGCTGCCAGAGCAGTGTTTTATTCCACTTAAATATAATTCTTCTGCAGTAGGAAGCAGTCATGGCAAGCTGGATGTGAAGTACTTGGCAATGAGTATAAGGGCTTTTCCTGACAGCCAGTGCGAAGATGTTGGGCTCTGTGGTTTCATTTCCCCATATATCCAAGTCAGCTCTTTTTGGCAGGGCAGATGCCTTGAAATGCTGCCTTTGTATGTGAAATAAATTAACTTTCCACTTACTCTTGCTTAAAGGAGAACAACACAGATAACACATCCATGCACCACGCTGCTCCATACGGAATACCACAAGCACTGGTTCCTTGATCAGTGTCTTGGCCTGGACCTAACAGTAACCCTTTTCCTCCTTCCATAAGGGTTGAAAGTTTACATAAATTCCAGGATCTGCAGGCACTTTGGGTTCAGGCTAACATTTCATAATGAATTTGCTCGTAGCATTATGTACAGCAGCAAACTTCATCAGACACCATGAAGTGCACAGGTGGACACAAACCCACAAAGCAACAAAAAGAAAACATTTCCAATTTTGCAGTTTACTGGCATCAGTAAAATGCAGAAGCAGAATGTCTGAAAGCCAATTTACTTTTTAACTGTAGGTGGAGATAACAGAGACATCTGAACAGGCCAAGATTTGAAAAAAATCCCACCCACTAAGTACATTTCCTCCCCTCAGAGCAATCCAGTGGAGCATTAATGCAGCAAGCACACAGTTACAGCATTAACTTCCCAAGGTTACAATCCACACATCAAAATTATTTTGACCAGAATATAGCAAGTCTAAAATTTTAACATGTTAACTTGTATTTAAAAACAATTTAGTCCACGCATTTTTAATGGAATTAGACCCACACCCTAGGTGTATTGGAGGCTCTGTCCCATTCATCAGGCCTTCCTTGCATTTATCAACCGGTGAAGGCTGACTAAACAAGGAAATCCCCTCTGTTATCTCAACACTTCCAGTGCTGCAAAATAAACTCGCTTTACAAGTGAATTTGCAGTGTAAGAAGGAAAAAACCAGAGTACAGTCATGGAGGTCAGTGTAGGCTACAAGGCCTGTAAGAGAGGTTCTCTGGGAACAGAGATCATCCCACTGGTTCAGAGCAGTGACCACAGCAATACAACAGACTTCACTCCTCATCAGCTCTGATCACATATCAGAACACCAGAGTTCACCTGGCAAGGGTGAAAAGTGGGACAGTTCCTGCAAAACTGTATGCTCAGAGTTAAACCTTCTTCAGTATCAGAAATAGGAAGACTTGGATGCAGCACAGGAGATAGAAGTCTGTTTATATATGCAGAGAAAAACTAGAAGTCTTAAAAAAAAAATCATTACTGTGTTCCCCAGCAGGGCCACATATACAAATCCTGCTGAAATAACTTTGGCAGGGATTCCCAAATGATAAAACAGAGGCTGCCTGTATTTCATAACACCTCACCCAAGGTATTAGCTAGAAAAAGGAATGCAGATGTTGAAGCTGAGAAAAACCATTGCTGCAAAGGCCTGGCTCATGCCTGGGCCGGCTGATTACGTGGCCAGCTGTGACAGTGACTGTGCCAGGCCAGCTCTGCCATCAGGAAAGCACCCCAGTATCCCCTCCCTCCATCACCTGCTCCTGGGATGGCACAAGCATTTCAGCAGCTGCATGACCTGCATTCTCCCAGCTCAAAAACAACAGGCAGGACCAAGCCTGTCCAAACAGCTTCTGCCTGTGGCAACCTCAGTTCAGGAGTTCCCCGTGTGGTCCCAAAAAAAGCACAGTTCCCATTCCTTTGCTGCAATAGCCCAGCCAGACTGCAGAAAACAGGCCCCAAGTTCATTTATCAGTTTGGCAAAATGTGTTCTCACCACATCTTGTGCCAGTATCTGTAATCTGCTGTGATTACATGAAAGTCTCTTTTTCCATCAGACTAGGGAGTTTCCAGGAAAGGAAAGTTACAACTTGAATGCTGGAAAGGGTAGTAAACCAGCTAGTCCTCTGCCAAATTCAGAGATGTGAGCTTCTGAAAACACCAAAAAACACCCTCCAGGAACACAGTAACTAACTCACTGAGGACAGAACCAGAATAAATCAGTACTATGTGATCAGAGGCCAACAAGCTCTTACCACTCGGATACTCCCAGCAACAGTGGAATAGGAAATTCCCTACAAAGAATGACAGCTACCCATTCAATCCAAGGTCTCAGATAGCATGGTAAATACAAGCTCTAAAAATTCTTCCTTAGTAACCTAGACAGGCTGTACATCTAGAATTAGCTCTCAATCCAAGAAAAACATGGTCAAGGGATTCTGCATGAAAAATGTGGATGTTGCCATCAGTGGGGAAGAAATCTTTAGCTTAAAGTTCTGTAAAAATCTTTAGCTTAAATTTTTAATCTTTAGCTTTAAGTTTACCTGAGGAGCAGGTAAATCAGCAATTCTAACCTTGGGCTTTGTACAGCTGAGAATCTCACAGAGCAAGAACCTCAGCCAGGAGAACCTGTCCCTCTTGCCAATTTGGAGAGGTTGAAATTTGCAATTATTTCAGTGGTCATCTAATTAAGGAATGGAGATAACTCCAGCCACAGAAAAAAAAATTAATATTTTCATAATCTTCTGAATCAATTTATATTTTCCAACCAACATGACATAACTGTGCCTGGAAGACATGCTGCCCTTCTCCATGGAATGTCAACACCCAGGGCTTGAAACCACATGGAATGCAGCAAACAGACTTTTCCCTTTTTGTTTTTAATCATAACAGAGCACAGGAGGGATGACCCCTCTCTAATCCAAAGCAGTTACACTGAGAAAACACACTTCCATAATCCAGTAAGAAATGGAAAAGGGAGCTTTTACTTCTAATCTCTTACATATGATATAAAAGCTGCTGTGAATCCACATGACGGTAAAAGGGGAAAAGCTGCTAAAAATGTTTGGTCGGTTCTCCTAAACCAAACCAAACTTAAATGCCTTAGAACAGGCTTATCCCCTCAGTAAGTCTTCAATAAGAGTTCAATCTGCCCTAAACTACAGTGCCCAGGGCCACACAGAAGGTGGCAGTCCATCAACAGCAACGTGCTGCCAACTAAGCAGAAAAATGGAAGAAAGCCTAGTTATTGTCTAAAGTCCCATTCCTGTTTGAAACCAAGATCAAAGCCCTGGAGTGCAAAGCAGAAATCTTACCTCATGTCACCAAGCTTCCTGCTGATAACAGAACCTACATTGGAAAGGGCTGCTGAAGTCTTCTGTCCTGCCTGGGAAAGGGTTTCCTGGGTCTTCTTATAACTACATGGAAAAAAAAATCATAAATTGAACTAACAAGTTGGATTCAAAAGTGTCCCCCCCCATTTTGAAAAAGGACCCCATATTAAAGGAAGGAAGCTGGGTTAGTGAGCTGCACTGATTTCACTGAAAGAGCCACTTCCAGATTTGCATATATTCAAATACTTGAAGTTTTACAAAAGCAGCAAGTGTAGGATTAACCTTTCCATTAACCTTTCCTCATCTTATACTTTTGATCATATATTCCTAAATCTAACAAATATTTGCTAAAAACCAAAGCAAATCCAATTTTCTACATGGAAGCTCTAACATCTCAGCACTGTAGCCTAATTGCTCTGCAACCATCTTTTCATGTTCTGGAGAAAATAAATCTAGGAACTATTCCACACTATCCTTTCAGCCTTGAGGAAGCCATAGCACTTGATGTGGAGTTATGTTTTGGAGGAAAGAGGCAAGAAGCAAGACCATCATCACCATATAGAAAAGAAATGCAGAAATCAGCATTAGCTCTACAGCAGCAGTTTAGAAATAAATTAGTAGAGAAGTTTCCTATCAGTTACCATTAACCACAGTAAGTAAGAAGACTGACAGCTTTTATTTGTCAGCTGATTATTTGAGTTTATACCTGAGCTGGAGACACATGAGAACCTTTGTTTCCTCCAGATGAGACTAATCTCAGGAACAAAGATTCTTTGTGTCACTTTCATTAATTCGTTCTCTCTAAACTATTCTACAGTTGATGATTAACATCTAGATTTATGTCATTCTTCAGACTACAAAGAAAAGACTCAGGCTAGAAAACAAGTTCAACATTTTAAACTTTTCTTATTCCAAATATTTCAGCTTGAGATTATTTTTTTGCCTGGTGAGGACATTGAGGAGAAGGGCATTATAAACAGCCTAATGTTCTCTCATGCCGGAGCTCCCCTGGCTACAAACACCACGGTGACAGATGACTTACTCACATCTCCTTCTCCCCAGGCAGAAGTGCATGGACAGCACCCCAGCACCAGAACTGGATTTGAGAAATTCCAATTACAACATGTTGGTTTTTTTTTAATACCACAGCCAAGTATTTCTGAATCACGAATACACGTGAGACTCAGGCAGAACAGGGCAAAACTGCATCAGCTTTTCCTTCCTTCTTCCTGCTTCTCAGAGAGAATTCCTATAACTCCTGTAATTCCTATAACATCCCGTAATTCCATTTTTCAGACCAATTCTTGAAGTCAAGAGCTCCAGAAGAACCTGAGCATACCCCAACAGCAAGGCCTCAACGTTGCCTCTGCACAGCACAATTTTCTGCACCTCAGCACAATTTAGGAGTGAACTGATCAGCACCAAGGCTGCTTGATCTCATACAAGGATTGCCTTCCTACTGCAACCACTGTGTTTGAGGAGGATCTCAAGCCCTGCCTTCAGCAGCCAGGCTCCTCCCTGGCTGAGCCCTGTCATGGGATTTGATTTACAGCTGCCTAACAAGTATCGAAGACCTCGTGCTCACCAAAACATGCAGTGCTGACTCCAGGTCTGCTTGGCACTCAGAGCTCAGCACTGTTGAATGGTTTACAGCCTCAAAAGACACCATCATGCCATTCATACTGCAAAATTCCAGGTATTATGCCCAGCTTCAGCAGGCCAGAGATTTTCCAATCGTGTTTTCCACACCTGACAGCAGAATTTTTAATATAACCAAAGAACAAGTGCTTGGGGGCTGCTGCTTCTGCCTGAGTGTGCTCCTTCCTCCAGCACAACTGCCTGTGCTGGCACAGCAATCTAGATCAAGGCAACGATCTGGATTAAATATAAACTTAGAAGCACAAAAAAGCAGCAGCTGGATCTGATGGCCAGCCTAGTCCTGCATCCACAGCTCCCACACACACGTACACACCTCACTGCTGCCAGGCAGGAGGCAGAGCTAGGGAAGCACAGGGAGATGAGCAGCTCTGTAACCCAGAACTGCCACCAGACACACATGTGCAGCTGCAGCTGTGACAGCAAGGGATCGGCTTATACAAGGCTTTAATGCAACTTAACTACACCCAGCCCTGACCTAGAAGTTGCAACTCTTCTCCTGCAAGTGCCACAGCCTGGTTTTCCATGGGTGTAAATTCACAAGCACTCACTTCCGTCCCTTAGCCCCAGCACAAAGCACAATGGAATAATCCAAATCTGGGAGTAATAAATATAAGCTCTGGTTAATACCCTGCTTTACTCACAGGCAATTGGCTGCAGCAGAAGCTGCAGAGATGATCTCTGCCCTGTGCTGTTCATCCTGTGGTATTCAAACATTTCACTGCACCCCTCTCCTATAAACCCTGACAGAAAGGAGTGAAATCTGCACCCTCAAATCCTCCTTTATCCATTAACACCAGCTTCCTCTCACTTGCTTTCATCCAGCAATCAATGTGAGCTGTCTGGCTAATGACACAAACTGTCTAAGTCACCTCACATGCTGCTTACAGTGAAACTGGATCTAGGAACAGACTGGGGTGGTTTTTTCCCTGTTTATGTACTGCTTGCAGAGGGAAAGTCTGTGGCCAGGAATGGCAAACACCAGGAAATTCCACAGCATGCAAAAGCACCATAAGGTCAGGAGTCAGGTCCATTCCCAGTTCACTCAAGAGCCTTGTTAGTTACAGAGCGGAGCAGCATTGAAACAGGAAAGACCATTTATTTGCATAAAAAACCCCAAAACATATGAATAAAACCTCACCCTTGGACTTCTTGAACTTGCCTTTTTGCACTCACTAAACTTTGCAGAAGTAGAAACTCTGACTGATTTCTGAAATGTTGCTGGAATCTTTCAATCCCCCTCATGTCCCTTGCCAGCACCAATTGTCACTCTGTCCAGTGCCAAAGCAAGCAGGAAAAATAAGGTGCCACAGCTCTTCAGGCCCCAAGTGCTCCACAAAAGCACATTTCCGCCACATTTCTGGTGCTTATGAAGTACAAGGAAACAGATACAACCAGGAGTTTTCTGCTCTTGCAGGCACACCCAGGGAGGGACTCTGAACTCTGCTGGAGTCAGCCACTGTCAGCAAGCACAAAAACCAAGGTCATTCTTCTTGGCAAGTGAAATGGTGACAGTTTACAGCTTCTTAATCTAGAAAACACAGTTGAAAGTAGACCTGCATACTTCAAAGTTCTTTCTGCTACTCCTACACTTTATCTCTGCTCCTCTTTCACCCGTGTTAGGAAGAAAATGGTGCATTCACACGTGCTGCTGATAACCAGCCAGCTCCAAGGACTCCATTCTACACCCACTGCAGAGAACAGGAAAAGCTGGCTCACATCCAAGGCTACCTCCCCAGTTTAAATCACCTCAGAAAATAATGGCAAAACCTACCTGCACCCATTCCAGCACTGTAAGGGATTGCCCTACACACTGTGGGAAATGCACAGTGAGAAGGACAAAGGCCAACTTCCATAATATCCCTACATAATTTAGTCCAGATGAGAATTTAATTTCAGGCATTTAGTAAGAGCACGTCTAAGAGAGATTTACATTCAACAACTGGAGTAGAACAGCTGTGAGGTTTAAGCTGTTTGAGTCTATTTGTGGCCCCAACATGACAAGAAACTGTCCTGGACACTACAGCTCCTGCTGTAAGCTGTAAAGCAAAGCTCCTGCTCCCTGCAGAGCATGTTGGGGTAACAAGAAAGTCAGTCTGGCTATTCCACAGCTTCTCAGCTGAAGGTGTAACATGTGGCACACAGGTCTCAGCTACCCAAGGGTTTCAGCCAGCTCCTGAGACCAGGCAGGCATTTCTAGAGTGTCACCTGGATACTGACCTGAGGAAAAGCTCCCTCTCCCAGCAGAGGCGTTTGTTGGGTTAAAAAAGTTAGAAGCTAGGAAAGATAAATGTCCAGGTAGATCTGGTGAAAGCAGAGGACTGGGAGCAGAGGCACAGCACAGTTAGTGGCAGAAGACTGGCAGAGGAAAGCATTTGTTAAGGCTGAAGGTTAAGACACTCACGCTTCTGATTGAGTTAATTTTTCATTCCAGTCCTCCAGTGTGCTGCTGGCTGAAAGATATCTACAAACACAACTGAGGTTAGAGACAGCTCCAAGATTCACTACAGATGCTTCTTCTGACACTTTCCACATTATTAGTGACTCTTTACACTTACAGTATCAGAGGCTTTATTTCTCTGACAACAGCTTCAGCCTCTCTGGTACAGCCAGAAGGAAAAGAACTGTTTGAGAGGCAGGGAGACACCTAAGCCCCAGTTTCTTTTGTTGAAGCATGTTCAAACACCGAGCACAAAGAAACAAAGCCTGCAGATTAAAAGGTGTCAGGAAATGAAAATCTTTACATCTTCTGCTCCCTTCCTACGTGTTCTCTTGCTGGTCTGTATCAAAAGCACAGAGCAGTGAACTGATCTTAAGGCCAAAAAAATCAAACTGCCACACCCAAAGATGTATTTTACCAATACAGCAGGAACCAGACAAATGATTAAACTTTTGTTTTTCTCATCTTTAAAAATCATGTTTCTCCATACAAGAACAGAACCTTAAGGGCTGTGACAACTAATTCTGGAGGTACAGAACACACACACTACAGGAGGTGGCTGCTCCCACCTCAGACAGAACACAGAGGTGCTCAAAGGAGGGGACTTATCACCCAGAATTCACCTGCCCCAATTAGATCAGTGCCTAATGATGTGATGCTCCCAATTCACATTTTCCTCTCAGCTAAATAATCTCCTTCAACACAAGACAAAGGGAGAGAAACTTCAGCACAGAAAGCACTCAAGGGCTCCTTAGGTTCAGCTATGCAGCAGGAATCAATGGTTCATGTCTAATATCAGTGGAGCTCTAATATAATTAAAGAATTTATTCCAGAAGCAGAAGTAGCCAGATGCTCTTTGTCTGCATTTGTCACCTGCTTGGATACACAGCAAAGATTAAAATTCATTGATTTCTAGTGCTGACACTGGGAAAATGCAGCAGATTGAGAAGCTCATGAACACACTGGCAGTTGCACAGCCCCTAATTCCAGCTATGGGGAAGCATCTCCAGCCACTTTTCTTCCAGGTGGCCATACAGACAGGCAGCAGTCAAACTGATTCCTACCACATTCATGATGAGAAGAGAAACAGTTTCACAGAAAAGACAGAGTTCACTAATAAGACACCTGAAACAACAGACTAACTAATTTTGGTCAAATTTTTGTGTGTCCCCTCCTTTTTTTTTTCATACAAAATGTGGTCTGGTAACTGATTGGAAATTTTCTTCTGCAATTGCAAGACCATGACAGAGATGATGGCAGTAACATTTACTCATCTCCTCTGCAACTGAGGGATGTTTCTAGCTGGAAGCCAGGCATGCTGGAAGTAACATTCCTGCTTCACCCTGCCTCCAGCTCCCAAGCAAGCCCTGATGCCTGGGAGAACAAGGAGCAGCACAAATCAGGGAAGGCAGCAAGGAACAAGGAGGTGATGCTGAGGAGCCCGAGGCACTCACAAGTCAGACTGTGTCACTTTGTCATTCCACTCTCCAAGTTTCTCAGATGTTTTCACATAACTAGAAACAGAAAGTGTTAATGAATATAACTTTAATATTCATTTTTTAGAAGACAATGACACAGATTCCAGTGACAAAGGAATAACAGAAACGGGGCAGGGATAGAGGAGGGAAGATGAGGAAAAAGGGAAAATAATAAACAGCAAGATGAACAGCTCAACAATCTGCTCTGCAGTATCACTGTCATTAACTCCAAACCCCAGTTAAGTTACAGGAGACTTTTTAGCCTGAATGACGTCCATGGGCACCCAGAGTCCCTGACACCCAGTGCAGGGACAAACTTACCTCAGGGACCCTCCTTTTGACACTGTCAAGCACAGCAGGGACCATACCCTTAATGCCTGCTCAGGAACAGTCTCACTTCACATATTTAGGACAAGATGACTGTGGTGAAGCACACCAATATCACAGATTTTTTTGTCTAGGAAGTGCAGGCTTTTAATTCAGGCTATACGACCCAGGGAATGCTTCTGAACTGGCACAAGCTGTGAAACTGCCTGCACTTCTCTTTGAGCCTGAGTTCAGAACAAGGCAGCAGCTGCCTGTGCCTCAAAGAATGGGCAGAAATGGGCAAACTGAACCAGTGAGTGTGATCCAGATTTTTAACACCATGGCAAAGAGCAGCCAGCAACAATTTATCCCAATCCTGGATAAGGAAATCCAGCTTATGCAGACACAAAAAGGATTTTTTAAGGTGTCTTTTACTCCATAAACTCATCAGAAGAGAAACCTCCAGCCACTGAACAGAGCTCTGGAATACCCTGGAGGGAAGTGTCACACAGAGCCCTGGTTAAACACAGGTGTCACAAGCAGCACTTACGCGTTGGAGACTTGGACATCGTGCCAGCTTTTGGACAGGTTTTGCTTCAGCCCATCCAAGGGAGTCAGACCCAGCTTCCTCTTCAGCTCTCCACAATGCCTCTCTTTGGCAGCCAGAACTTGTCTCAGAGTACCAATTTCTTCTTCAACCTTAGAGAAAGGCAGAGGTTTGTCTCAAATCACAGTTTAGCTAAAAACTGTAAATTAAAACAGATTTTTACCTCCCTCAAAGCTAGCAACATCTCATTAACATTAATTTTAAAAATTGGGAAGAACATCAGATGAATTATTCAACTCAACAATGAATTGTGCTGGAATGGGAGGCCACTCAGACTTCACCTTCATACAAGTCACTGGACTGGTGACTTAGTGACACTGAGATGAACAGAACCCATTCCTTGTATTGTAATTTCAACAGTAAACACCATTCAGTCGCCAAACCTTATTAACTAAGATTTTATCTTATGTTTCTTTTCCTCTGATGTCTTTAAACCAAAGAGTTTTTCCTCAGAGATCTTTCTTACAACACTTTCAAAGCACTCTGGAGCTGTTTCCAGGCAGAGTGGGTTCATTTCTATCTTAGCTGCAGCTCAGCAAGCCCTGCATGAGCACCCTGAGCAGCAAAGTCCTCCCCTGCCACAACCTGCAAGTCAAAGAATCACCACAGGATTCTACACGAAGGAAAGGACCACGGAGAAACAGCTGCAATTATCTTCAGCCACGTTTCAGACAGAAATTATAACCTGACCTTTAAACACCAAAAGGTGCTCAAGCTTTAGGATGTTACATTGCAAACCCTCAGCTCTTTGAAAGTGTATAGGCACCAAAAATAGTTGCCTGTAAACTGTAATAAATATTTAAGAGAAAAAGGCAGGAAGAAAAGCTCATTTACTGCTCCAATGTTTGAGTTTCCTAAAGAAAAATGGCTTTCTTTTGCTTAGTATTTGCCTGAAGTGTTTTCTGGCTCCACATGGAACTAAAATCCCACACTGAGGATTTTACACGGCATCAAAAGCCACTTATTTCCTTAGAGCTCTAAATTAGGCTGTTCTGGGAAAGAGCAAACAACACACCGCAGCGTTTGAAGTATCTGCCAGCTTTGTGCATTTTAACAATTACCTCAAGAGACCCAAAGGTAGCACTGCAAAATTAAAAACCAAAAAAACAAACCCCAACAACAAAACACCCAGTCCTGCCCCTGTGGCTCCTGTCTGCTCCCTCCCAGCAGAACACAGCCGGGGCACACGCTGCCCGAGCGAGCCCCCCGTACCTTGGCGAGCTCGGCTCTCAGCTCCTCCTCCTCGGCCAGAGTCAATCCCTCGGGCGCAGCGCCCCGGGCCGCGTTATCCACGGGAACATCTGTCATGGCATCCGCCAGCAGACCTTTGTTGGGAGAGTTAAGGTTGATATCTGTCGCAGACAAGGAGCAGAGGGCACGGAATAAGCAAGCGGCAGGCGAGGCGCGTTATGCAAAGCAGGGCGGGGGGTGGCGGAGCCGCGGGAAGGGGACGGGAACAGAAACCTCCGCCGGAGTTTCCTCCACGAGCATCCACCGGAACCGGCAGCAGCGCCGGGCATTCCGCGGCCTCACAGCCCCTGTGCCCGGCTCCGCGGGTGGGGACGGGGCCCGGGCGCCAAGGAGAGACCCCCGGCCGCTGCCCATGCCCGGGGCCGCTCCCCATGCCCGGGGCCGCGTCCCCCATCACGGCAGCGGCAGCTCCCGNCACACACCGGGCAGCACCGGCACCGGGACAGCGGGCACGGCCCCACACACTGGGCGGCACAGGCACGGGGCACCGGGACAGCGGGCACGGCCCGACACAGCGGGCAGCACCGGCACGGGGCACCGGGGACTTCCCTGCCCTGCTCTGTACGGTCCCCGAGCTCCGTTCCCCGCCCACCGCGCTCGTTCCTTAGCGCCGATCACTCAGCGCGGTGACAAGCCGCCCTGCTGTCCCCTCACCCCTCCTTCGGGGCTTGGGGCTCCCGTTAGGGCCGGCGGTGGCTGCGGTGCTCGGAGCCCGCCCCGGGTGCCCGGTCACAGGGACCCCCCGCCCGCCCCGGTGTGCAGCTGCAGGGATCGGGCCACTGCCCGCTCCAAATGTGCCTCAAAAACCGGATTCCCGCGGTGGCACCTGCAGTGACATCAAAGGGGAAGCAGTGGCAGGAGGGGGAGGTCTGGCCCGTGCCTGCTGCGGCAGAGCTCGGCTCTGGTGACAATCTGCTGTTCCCTTTGGAGGGGCTGGGCGTGGGTGGGAGCCCAAACCCGCCTGCAGCACAGCCTGCAATCCCACCTGGGTCTGAGACCTGCGTCAGGGCACAGGGAAGCCCTGGGCTGCTCTGCTCCCAACTATTTTGCAATCCCTTCCTTGAAAATCCCACTGGGCTGGGGCCTCGTTTCATTTTCTGAGCCTTTCCCCCTGTCTCTTCGGGTTCCCCAGGATGAGGCATGAAAAGGGAAGTGAATATAGATGGGGAAATGGAATTTGTCAGAGTCCTTTCCATCAGCACCTTGGCCACCCGAGCAGAGGGTTAGCACCCACAAGAGCTCCTGGAAATGCCCTTCCTGGAGCACAGCACATGACACCCATTCGCCTGCTTGGCCTTGGAAGGACGGGGAGCACTTGGATAGCTTAACTTTTTATTGGGGGATTTTTTTGAGGGGTTATTGTGAAGTTTAGAGCCTTGGTGCACACCTCATTTCGAAGCTGAGCTCAGTGGAAACCCAGGGAGTGGCCGAATGCTGAGCCCATGAGAAAAATCTGGATTTTTCCAAGCTCACCGGAGCCTGAGTTCCTGAAAATCTGGCCCCGAGAGGTGGCTGCGGCAGGAGGGGCCGGGAGGGCTGCAGCTCACAGGGACTGCCGTGGCCAGCTCTGCCAGGCACAAAGCCCACTGCCAAGTCCAGCCTCCCTGCACAGCCAGGGATCGGGCTGTGCCTCACGGGATTGCCCTCCAAAAATCCCCTGCTCTAGCAGCTGATTTCCCTCCACCTTCAGGCGCTGGCTTTTAATTAAATGCATCACGGTGCCAACTTAATCATCCCCCAATCCCAAGACCTTGAAGGGTGTTGGGAAGTGCAGAGCAATCCTAGATTTGGGGAGAGAGGAAAAATAAAATCCCTTTTGTGTTTTCGGATCTGCTGGGGCTCTGCCAGGGCTGGGCAGTTATTTGGGGGGCAAAATGTGGAGGCGTTTGTTCACCCTGGCAGCCACAGCTCTGCACACTCCACCTCTCCCCGGTTCCCTTTTTGCTGCCACCGGGATTTTTGCTCGGTTGGGGCTTTTTTTTTTTTGGCCGTTTGCTGGCGAATGCAGAAATGTCAGACATGGGGCGAGTTCCCTTCGCTGACGCCCTTCCAGCCGTGTGGAGGCGGAGGGGAAGGAGGGAGCCATTTGACCGTCTCCTTTGGGAGGTGAGTGGCATCTCCCTGTGCCCAGGCACACGTGTCTCTGCAAAGCGCATGTCCCCGGGCACCACGTTGTTTTCCATCCCTGAGCTACAAACCACCGTTTCCCAGCAAAGCAAGGAATTGCGTGAACGGAGCAGCAGCACCCGTGGGTGTCCTCGGCAGCTGCCGGGATGGGGATGCTCCGGGTGAGCACGGACATTCCTCAGCTGCCGGTTCCCGGTGTCTGCGCCGGGCTCGGGAAGCTGCTCCGTGGCTTCGCTGGAAGCCGCCGCCTTCTGGGCTCTGTGCCCCCTTTTAAAGCAAGCCCTGACCTAGATTCCCTCCCTGCCCGTGCACAGCCGCCGGGCTCTGCTCTCCCGCCGCTCCTCCCCGAGGCTGGAAGGAGCCCAGCGGAGCGGGCCGGCTCCTGCTCCTTCTGCCAGTGGCATCCGCCCCGGCGGAACGGGGAGCCAGCCTGCGCCGGCTGATACAGCCCCTATCGCCCTGGCCCGGCCCGGCGCGATTCCCAGGCGCCAGGTGTTCGTGGAGCATCCCCCGAGCAGGAGGGGCGGCCGGCGGGGCTGTCTCTGCTCGGCAGAGATATCACCGCCCAGAGGCGGCGGTGATGGCCCACGGCCAGCCTTTGGCTCCTCTTGTGCTCCCCCCACGGCAGTGCCCCCGTTCCCACTGGGCCCCAGGCATGTCCCACCCCTTGGGCAGAGACTGGGGACAGCATCAGCCGGGGGGTGCAACGGGGAGGGAGCACAGCTGGATGGCCTCCTGCAGAGTGTGGGTGCAACAGGACCCTGTCTGTCCATCCCTGTGTCCATCTGCCCATCTGTTTGTCCGTCCATTTGTCCATCCATCCATCCATNATCGCCCGCCCGGTGCTGCCTTCCGCTTTTCTCCAGACCCAAAATAGCCCCCGGGCGACGGTGGGGGATGCCGGGGGTGATGCTTCCTCTTTCTGAGACACCACTGTGGCTGCTGGGGAAGGTACTGGGACTCTCAAGTGGGGATGAGCCAAGGAATGTGGGCGTAGCTGCAGGGGCTGACATCAGGCATGGATCTGGAGCATCCTCTGGATGCTCAGCTCTCTGCCTGGAGCAGCCCCACATCCCCCACTTTGCCACCTCCCTGCCAGTGTCAGGGGTTGGTGCGAGCACCTGGACCATGCCCCTGCACCCCATGGAGCAGTCTGAGGTGGGCTGGGGTCCCGCTATCCCCAGGGGCTCCCCCTGTCCACCTCTCCACCCCAAGCAGAAAGCTGCACTCATGAGCTGCTTGAGGAGTTCCCGTTCACATCCTGCTCTTTCCCAGAAAATGTCAGTGACTCCCTGACTGGTGGCTGGGCTTTCCCACTGTCAGCTGGAGTGCCCCTGTTCCCACCACAAACGCCCTCAGGAGCACTGGGGACAATCTCAGCTGGAGCAAGTCAGACTCCTCCTCTGAGGCCACTTTTGAAGACCACACCCCTCTGCTGGAAATGGGTCCCTTAATTTCTGCTATGTTATCCCAGCTCGTTTGGCTCTCAGCTCCGAAACAGCTCCTGGGGCACCCGGGTGCTCCGTGTCAGCCACCAGTGCTGCCCCAACTGTGGGGTTTCTCTCTGGGCCCCACCTCGTCATCTCTTGTTTCCACCCTCGTCACTGGGAATTCCCCCAGCAGCATTTGGGGTGAAGTTGCTCATCTCCGCAGTGGCAGCAGAGTCCAGGGAGCCACCAGTGCCATGGGGCAGGAGGGGCTGTCCCGTTCCAGCCCCACAGCAGCACCCTGCTGCCCACAAACCCATTCCTGTACCCAAGAACATCACAGGGGCATGCTGGGGACATGGAGGGATGTGGGGTGAACCCTCTGGTCTCGGGGCTTCCCATGCACCCCTAGAAGGATGTGCACTCCCAGGAGCATGCACTCCTGTTGATGCCTTAGGATTTTGGCTTTTGTATTTTTCATACATTTGTAATCCTTCACTTCTTTAGTGTATAACTCTAAACTCCATACAGAGTGTTAGCTACTGCTTTCCCATTTTGGTCAAAACAATTCCTCTCTAGGCCTGCGAATCAAGGACACCTCACTGTCTCAGGCCCCGAGAAATGTAAACAAAAGTGAGTTGGGGGGGCAAGCCTGGGGTAAATTACTTCATTACCTGAAGGTGTAATTGGAAGATTAACCTCCAATATGCAGAAGGACCAAACTTATAAAAGTGTGAAAACCTGTGACCTGTCGTCCATTTTGGGTGTAGCCCCTGGGGGGCTTTGTCTGCCCAAAATGTACCTGAAGGCCCTTCAATAAATATAACCACTTTTTATTCCCTTAATTTTGTCTGGGGTCTGTTTTCAGGTAGCCCAAAAAGGCATCCCTGTGGCCAAGACCACCTCAGGGGGATGCAGGGGACATGGAGGGACATGGGATGAAGCCTCTGGTCTCGGAGGCTCTCAGAAGGATGAGCACACCCGGGAGTGTGGACTCCTTTGGGGACACACACACACGTGGGGACAGGGGACAAGTGCAAGGACCCGGTGGGTGATGGAGCCACGTCCTGAAACTGGGACTTTGAACCCCGCAGCCGGGCTGGGCTACAAGGGAAACTTCCCGGGGACATGGCGTGCAAAAGCCACGCTGCTGTCACTGCAGCTTGTGACCGGCTCTGGGCGTCAGCTGCCATTCCTGGGAGCTGGGGCAAGGATCCGTCCCTCCAGCCCTCCCTCGCGCTCCGGAAACGGGCTAGGCAAAAACCCTCCTCCTCCTCCTCCCCGCTTCTGCCTGATTTCCCCTGCCCTGCCCAGGGTTGCTCTGGGACCTGTTTCCCACCCCGCTAACCCTGCCCTGGGATCCATCCAGCACCATCTGCCGCTTGGAAGAGCCCTGTTCCCTAAGCTGCTCTAATCCCTGAATCCTATCTGCGCCCCGCAGTCGGTGTGAGCTGCCGGCAGCGAGCATCTCCCCGGCTTCCGCAGCCCACGCTCCCGCAGCCCACGGCCACGCTCCCTGCGGCTCTCCCGGCTTTTCCCTGCCCATCATGGGCTGGTCGGGCTCTGAGCAGTCCCTGCGCTGCGGGAAAATAGGAAATGCTGGGAGAGGCAAGAGAAGAAAAGCAATAAGTGATGCTCGACGCTGCTGCCTCCTGCCTTCCTTTGCCCTGGGAGCGAGGCGAGCTCCGAGCCAGGAGCGCAGGAGGCAGCGCCGGCATCGGGAGGCGAGAGAGGGGAGAGATCCCCCGGGATCGGGAGCTGGCAGGAGAAGAAAAGGAGCGAGGGGCCGCGGAGAGGTGGGAGGAGGGTGGGGGGCGGCGAGCCCGAGGGTGAAAGAGCTGAACGCTGGAGCGGACAGACCCGGCGGCTCAGGAAGCCGGGGCCGGAGGAGCGGGGGGCTGGGGAGGTCTCCCTCGCTCTCCCCGCCGAGGAAGCGCAGGGAAGAGCTTCCCGGAGGATGCGGGGCATGGAGGGAGAGGAAGCGCCGGAGACAGCTGCACAACATCTGGCAGCGGCGCGGCCCCCGGGACCCCGAGGCAGCCGAGCACGGGGGGGCCGGGCCAGCGCGACGCTTCCTGCCACCCCTCCGCTGCCAGATGTGCACCCCGCTCCCCCCGGCCCCGCACCCCCCCCCTTCCTCCCCGCCGGGACGTGCCCAACACCTGCTTCCAGTTCAGTCCCAGCTCGCCGGCGCTCCCAGGACCCCGCGGTCCCCGCTACGCCCAGGGGACACGCGGCCCCGTCACCTTTGGCATCCCCATCCTCTGGTGGCCTTCCTGGCTCCCGCGGGCCGGGCTGGGGGAACGATCAGTGCGTGCCTGCAAACGGGGCGCGTTCCCCTCCGTGGCACTGCGGTGCCTTTGCCCAGATCAAGCCCGGGCGTTCAGCAGCCCCGGCCACGGCAGAGGAGGGCAGGGGCTGCAGGACCACCCCATCCCGGCCGGCACTTCCCACCCCATCCCTCCTGGCCCGAATCCCTCTGGATGCAGGCTGTCCGGGGCAGGGAGCTGCCCATTGCGCGGCCCCGGCAAATAGCTGGGTAAGGTTGAACAGCAAGACAGGATTAGCCGCGGGCAGGGAAAATAGCCTCTCCCTTCAAAAATAGCTTCCTGCGATTAAAAATAGCCAGAGGTCCCGGAGCCGTGGCTGCGGGGGGACACAGGCACCAGCTGGGCCGGGCCACCCGCTCCCGCGCCGGGGGACAATTAGGGGCATTATGGAGAGCTTAGGACTGCTCGGAGCCATCTGGTCACAGGCAGAGCCCCTCAGCACCGTCCCTGCAGCTGGGTCAGGCCCCTCCAGGTGATCCCGTGAGCCCTGTGGTGGGGATTGTCCCCAAATCCCGGTTATTCCCCTTTCCAGGCAAGCCATGTGGTGCAGCTGACATGGTGGAGGGAAGGGATGGTATCCAGAGGAACCTGGACGGGCTGGAGAAATGAGCTTGTGCTGCCCAGAGGAGTCTATAGGGATGCTCCAAAAGCTGGAGCACCTTGCTCTGGAGACAGGTCGAGAGAGCTGTAGGCATTCAGCCTGAAAAAGAGAAGGATCTGGGGAGACCTTAGAGACACTTCCAGTACCTAAATGGGCTCCAGGAGAGCTGGGGCCTTTGGACAGGTGCCTGGAGTCACAGGACAAGGGGCAATGGCTTCAACCTGACAGAGGGCAGGGATAGATGGGATATTGGGAAGAAATTCTTCCCTGTGAGGGTGGTGAGGCATTGGCCTTGGTTGCCCAGTGATTTTGTGGCTGCCCCATACCTGTGAGTGTCCAAGACAAGGTTGGATGGGGCTTGGAGCAACCTGGGATAGTGGAAGGTGTCCCTGACTGTGGCAAGGGGCTGGAACAAGATGAGCTTTAACGTCCCTTTTAATCCAGCCCATTCTGTGAAGTCCCCAGGGATGTTTTAGGCTGTCCCAGGGCACAGAGCAGGGGTTTCCCTGTGGCTTGAATGGGGCTGGGGCAGGTGAAGTCCAGCTTAGAGTTCTGTGGGTGTCCTATGACATGGGGACTGCCCCACACCCCTGGCACTGGAAACCCCCAGCCTGGGGTGATGCTGGGACATGGCCAGGCACCCCAAATCCCAGCCAGCCCTGGGGGTTTTTCCCCTGTGTCACAGGAAAGTGTCATCAGAGGTGGCCAGCAGTTCCTGGGCTGGGAATGTGGAGCTCAGATTTTCCCTGAAAACTCCAGCACAGGCTGAGCCCTGGGTGCCATGGCACTGGCAGGGAGGTGGCTGCAGTATCACCACCATGCTGGGGACCTGAGGGAAAGGTGGTCTCAGTGATTTCTTGAGGGACAAGGACCAAAAGCCACGAGCAAGCACTCTGTCCCCGCGCAGCCAGTCCTGGGAGGTTTGACATTTTCACCTCCACCTCCTGTTTTCTGTTCTCCTCCCACCCAGCGCTTGGAAACGGCTCCTCTTTCTCTCCCTGCTTTTCTTCCCACATTTCCGCTGGCTGTGGGCTTTACACAACATCTCCCGCCTGGAGAAGGAGAGCGGAGACCTCCTCCCACTCCGATGGGAGCGCTGGGTGTGCTGGGGCTGGTGGGAGTCTCTCAGGTGGAGAGATTTTAGCGGGAGCCTTGTAAGGAATAAATCCTCAGTCCCTGGAGTCCCAGGAAAGGGCGAGTCCTTGGATCGTGTCGCTGCAGCCAGAAAGATGCGTGCGGAGTGACAGTGGGGACAGCTGGCAGGGAATGGCAGTGTCCCAGTCTGGAGCGGGGACAGCCACCCTCGGGGAGCAACGGGGTGGGGTGTCCTGTCCGTGCCCCCCGCGTTATCATCAGCTCCATCCGTTGTGCAGCCCTCCTCTGCCCCCGCCAGCATTATCCAGCTGATCCCGCTCGCAGCCTCCCTAAGGCACTTACAGGGGTTAAAAACAGCAACTGGCCCAGCCCTGACCCCAGGGGACCCTCCGAGTCCCCAGCTCCCTTGGTGCTGGCACTCACCCAATGCGGGGTGGGCACTGTGTGTGTGTGTGTGACCCTCCCCATTCCAGGACACCTCCTGGTCACCCCATGCCAGCTGGGGTGGTGGGAGCACACGTGGGGTGACCCCCCCCATCACTCTGTCCCTGCCTGCACAGGCAGAGGGACGACGGGTGGCATTAATGGGTGCTGGGGGCGCTGTGGCTGTTTGTCTGCTGCAAAGGGGGGCAAGGGGGTGCCACAGCACCCAGCTGGTGCCCCCTTCCCGGTGCCCTTCTCCCTGCCTTCCCCAAAATCCCGCCCGAAGGCAGGGAGATGAAAGCGGGGTCACGCTGCCCTGCCTACCCACATCCTTCCCGCACATTCCTCTCCCTCCTTCATCTCTCCGGGGGTGCCCGTCCGCGCTCGGCTCCGCAGCAGCCCAGGCTGGAGGAGACCTTGGCGTTTTCCCCTCTGTTAAAAATAGCCTGAGATTTATTTTCTGGCAGCATGGAAAGCCCCCGGGGCGGCCGAGAGGAAGCAGCCGGGCTGGGGCAGGCAGGGGCGGCGGGGGGAGAGCGCGGAGGGCAGGAAATAACCCCCGGCAGCCGCTGCCCTGGACGGGGAGAAGGCTCAGATGCGAACAGTGTGTGGTTCATGTGGAAACTCCCAGGACAGCAGCCACAGCTCTGGCCCTGAGCATCCTGCACTCCAGCCAACTGCCTCTGCCTGCTCCCCACGGCCAAGGTCGGACAGGGCTGGGAACAACCTGGCCCGGTGGAAGGTGTCCCTGCCCATGGCAGGGGGTTGGAATGAGATGAGCTTTTTGGTCTCTTCCAACCCAAACCATTCCATGATTATATAGCAGGGCTACAGCCCCTCTGGGCTGTCCCCAGCACTCCAGTTCCCCTGCCCAAATCCCTGGGTTTGTCCTAACCCCAGCCCCATGTCCCAACACCTTTCCTGACACCATCCTTCCCATCTTTGACATACAGAGGGCAGGTGGGATGCTATGGAAGTCCCCAGGACGCTGCAGGAGCCCTGGGATGCTGGCAGCCAGCAGGCAGAGAGAGCAGGGAAATGCCATGCTGAGGGAGCACTTTGCTTGCCACCTTTCCCTGCCCCTTGCACTTTCCCTGCCCCTGTCCCCTTGGGACCATCCCAAACCACTCCTGGAGTGCTGGGCGCTTGGTTTGGTCTCTGTCCCCCCCCATAACCCCTCATGGCCGTGCCTGGAGTGGAGATGGCAGCTGTCTGCACACAAACCACACAGAGCTCTGTGCCGTTCTCCTCCTCCTGGCATTTCACTCCAGGGGTTCCCACCCACCCTCCGAGGATGCTCAGTGCCTCTGTCGGCGTCTGCCTCCCGTTGTCCCCCTGCCTAAAGCAGGATGTGGGGACGGGGCTGCCCCCACTCCTGGCTGGCACTTCCCACGTTGCTGAAGCATTCTCTCCATCCCTGGCCTGCACACCCACTCTCTGGGAGCGCAGGACCCCCTCCTGTGCCGTGACCTCCCTCTGCTTCCCAGAGGGACCAGATCCCATTTCCTGGGGACCTTTTGGTTCTTGTCCCCCTTCCCCAGCCCGTTCCTTATCAGCCTCACTATCATTTCCTCCCTGTCCACCCACCTGCTTATTTTAGCTGCTTCTTCCTTCCTCTCAGCTGCTTTTGGAGCAGAGTCCGTCCCCGCTCCCCTCTGGCAGCCCCCAGCCCGGCCACACCACCCCCTGCCCGCCGCACCCGCAGTGTCCCCTCCACAGCCCGAGCGGGGCCCGGCGGGCGATGCCCGGTGCCGGCAGCGCGGGGTGCCAGGACGTGCTGCCCATGGGCACAGTTCCCTGCCCGCCGGCCGAGGATGGAGGCTCTAATTGAGGCAGGATCCTGCCGTCTCTCCTCGGCTAATTGCAGCCTGCGCTGCCCTGCCAGGCTCCCTGGCTCGCCGGCCGGTCCCTCCCCGCGCTGCCGGCGCTGCCTGGCCTCTGCCTGAACCCTGCCTGCGGGCTCTGCCCGCGCCCGGCCTGCCTCCCCCGGCCGGCAGCGCCTTCTGGAACGCTCCACCCTGCAAACCGATTTGCAAGGAAGCATCTTCCAGCAGGGAAAAACCGATGGGTCACATCCCCGCTGCCCCGCCTGCGCCCTGCCTGCATTCCCGCATCCCTCCCTCACGCCCACACCCTGCCCGCATTCCTGCATCCTTCCTGCATCGCCACATCCCCGCATCCATCACAGCTTCCCAGGGAGCACCAAGCGCTTCTCCCCCAGCCGACCCTCAGTGATTAAAACCCATTCCCAGCGCAAGGCTGTGATGCTTCATCAGAAAGCTTTAAGGAGAGGGTTGGCAGAGCCATCAACCAGCGCTGACCCCGCCAGGGACATCCCAGGCCCCGCCAGCCCTTTTCCCTCGATCATTGCCATCCCCCGGGCCGAGCTCCCAGCAGCACTGTCCCCATTGCCGTCGTGTTCCGGAGTGCGGGGGCTGCCAGGGAGGGCTCCCAGCGTGGCGCTGCCAGCGGAGCCGGGAGATGTCGGCAGCTCGTTATTTATTTAAAGCTCCATCTTTGCGGGGAGTGCCTGTCCTGAGGAGGGATCCGGCTGCCAGGGACGGATTCAGCTGCCAGGGAGGGATCCGGCTGCCGGGGAGGGATCCAGCTGCCAGGAGGAACACTGGCCAACAGCCACCCTTGCAGGGGCTTTTCTCCCTGCCTAGGGCTAGGCGATGCCCCCCTGCCCCGGGGGAGGACACAGCCCCCTTTGCAACCACCTCTCCCCCTGCCTGGCACCAGCCATCGAGCGGGATTGGGGAACACGCTTCCCAACACTCCTGCTGTCACCCTGAGCCGGCGAGTGGGGCTTGGCCTCGCCACCGCAGTGGCTCAGTCCCTCAGCGGTGACAGGGATGTGTGGCTCGGGCGCCGTTTCCAAGGTAACCCTGGATGAGCTCGGCCTCCGCATCTCTCCATGTCCCCGCATCCCTCTGTGCCCCTGCATCCCGCAATCCCCCGCACCGAGGAGTCTCCCACTCAGTGCGGTAGGGGCTTGGTCCCTGCCGGGACGGGGATGGGGAGGGAACAGACCGCAGGGAGGAGGGATAGGGAAGTGGAGAGGTACAGGACATCCCTCCCCTCCCTGTTCCCAGCACAGCCATCCCCTGGGCATGGGTGTGTATGACCTATTCCAAAGACAGGACCTCAAGGACCTCGGGGACCAGGTCAGGGTGTTCCCGTCCTCCCTCCTGCAGCACCTCCCAGGGAGAAAACCAGAAATAGAATCTGTGGTTCCCCACCCTGCCCTTGGCAAGAGGCCATGGCCACGGGTGGGAGCGCACCCCGAGTCCCGTGGGATACCCTGGATGAAGTCTCTCCCCAGACATCTCCTGTCTGGGTGGGGAGGGCTGAGCAGGCAGTGCAGTGGGTGCAGGGGTCCCTGGGGGTCCCAGCCCAAGGAGGTGGGGGTGGGGTGAGAGACATGTGGGTACTGTCCCAGTTGGGACATGCTGGCCAAGGCTGGGAGCCAGCCTGGGCTGCCAGTGCCTCAAAAAAAACCACTTTGGATGTATTCCAGGGAGTCACCCTGTTCCCCCAAGCCCTGCTGTGCCCCAGGCCAGTACAGCAGCTCTGAGCCATTCAGAACAGACAGACACTGCAGCCCTCCACTCACCTCCCCACCTTCCCCCTGCCCACCCCATCCCTGCAGTACAACCAGGATGAACATCCCCAATTTTCCATTAATCCTGGCTTCTATTAAACAAGTCTTTCAGGGTAGGCAGCCGGGGCTGGAGAAGACTGGGATGCTCCACTGGGAATGGCACAAAGGGGCTCAGCAGGGGTGGGATGCTCCCAAAGGGAGGCAGAGCTGCAGAGATGATGCCAGACTCATTTCCTCTTGCATTGGGAGGCCCAGGGGGGCTGTGGGGAGACCAGCTCCCTGACCCTAGCCCACCGGCTGCCCTGAGGAGGGGAAGCAGCTCCTCTGCTAGGACGCTGCCAGCCCGCTCTGGGCACTGTTTCCATTGCAATCCTCCCTTCTCCATCTGCTCCTGCCAGCTCCTCAGGGCCCTCCTGCACGGGGCCACCGACAGCAGCGATTTCTTATTACAAATCTGTTCCGGTCCATCGCCCCCCGGATCTGCATCCCTGGGACCTGTGTGATGAGGAATTCGATTCTTCGCCGTTAATGAGTTTATGCCAGCAAAGGGCTTTGAAGACGTAATGCTCTGTACAGGAGCTGAGCATCATTTTTATTATTGATTTCACTGCCAGCCCCCGAGATGCTGCTGGAGGACACGGACCTCTGGGTGAAGCCTCTCAAATCCTTAGGGAGGTAGTGGGGAAGAATATGCAGAGAAGGAGAAATCCCTCCCCTGTGGACAAACATCTCCACAATGCTTCCAGGTTTGTGCCCTTCCAAGAGCAAACCCCACACACACAGCAGGACAGCAAACCTCCCCTTGGGATGGAGAAGGGGTTGTATGGCAAACCCCCTCATCGGTGCTGGGGCAAGTGATCTGAGTCAGCCACTAACAAAATGTCATCCTGCCACCCTGCCCCAGCCTCAGCCGAGCCCCGGGGTCCTGGCACCACAAGGGACCCTGAGTGGTGAAGGACCTGGAGCAGCAGAGGTCAGAGTCAGGGTGGGGCCGTGGGTTTGGAGGCAGCAGGAAGAGCGTCCGGAGCCTTTTATCAGCCTTGGATGGTGGCAGCCACACAAAGGTCCTTGACAAGCTCTACATGGCCCTGTCCCCACATGCCCTCCCCAGGGACAGGCTGTGCTGGCAGCTGCCCTTCTTTCAGAGCAAACATGGGGTGGGTGTGCAGCCTCCCCTGACTGCTGATCCCACTGGAGCAGGATGTGGCATAGGATTCCCTGCCTGCACCCACCATTGCTGCCCTGGGCTGAGCCTGGAGCTGCTGAGATGCTCCACGGACCCCTTGGGCTTTAAACAGTGGGGAGGATTTCCTGCCAGCAAAGGGCACTGCTGTCCTTTGGCCTGGACTGTTCCTGGCCATGGGATTTTCGGGAAACGCCTCCCTAGTTCCCCACTCCTGGGGCCACCCATGGTCATTTCCCGTGGTGGGAACTAGAGTGGGTGTGGGGCTCACATCTCCCTCCCAGCACCCAAATGGGGAAATGCCACGCTGGGAGAAATCACCGGGAACCGCAAAGCTGAGGGCTAATTATCAGCAAGGGAAGGAAGTGGGGAGGGAGATGCTGTGCTGGGGCCGAGGGTGGGGAGAGGAACCGGGCTGCTCCCGGCTCTGCCACTGACTCACCAGCAGCCCTGGGAAAGCCACCTCGCTCCATGGTTACCAAACACAGACATTGATAACTCCCTTCAGCCATCACACCCGAGCAGTCTGATCCCGGGATCAGCATCCCTCCCTCCTGGGTACCACTTCAGGGATGCTCTGGTGGCCTTGAGGCTGCCAAATGGGACTGGCAGAGATGTCATCATGGTGGTGAGCGTGGTGAGGCGACAACTGTGAGCTGACATCAGGAAATGTCTAAAAAACTCAGGTTAAGAAAAAAATACAGAAACCAGTCAGAGCCCCACTTTTGCTTCCTGTTTTGGGGTCTCCATCTCTGCCACCAGGCACTGCCCCGGGGCTGCAGTCAGCAAGAGGCTGATGTCACCTCAGTGCTGGGGACACGGCTCTGGGCATGCACTGTTCTCTGAAGGGGGGTGCCCAGAGCTCACTTGGTGTTTGGGGGATTTTCGGTGGAGTTCCCGTGGGTCCTTTCTCACGGGTTGCTCCTGCTGCGGGCAGAGCCAGCGCTGCAGGCAGCACAGACATCCTGCCCATAGCAGGAGCACACTTGGACACATCAAGGCTGAGTTTTGGGGTCTGAGGAGGGAGCCCAACCTCCCCCCACGCAGCAAACACCCCCCCGGGCACGCAGAGGGGGCCGGGCACTGACCCATTTATCAAGGTCATGGCTGTGGGCAGCGCAAAGCAGAGGCGATGTGACTATTTCGGTGAGCTGAGGGAACTTCACTGGCCTGATTCCCATAAATAAAACATGCAGGGAACAGCCCCTGCTCTGTCCTATTAATTCTGGACCCCAGGGGCCTGGCTCTGTGTGCATTCAGCAGCTCAGCATTGCCTGCTCCGCTCCCCTCTCTGGAGCCTGGCTGCACTCAGGAAGGCTTGAAACCCCCGGTTTCCACAAAATGCCGAGTGTGACGGCTCTGAGGGCGCTTCATGGAAAATCCATTTGTTTTCTCAGGCACAGAGGCAGCTGGGAAGGATGCTGGTGTGTGGGTGGGTCGGGGAGCAGAGGACAGCTCCAGCTTGCTGCAGCCCCCAGCCCAGCTTCCCGGTTTCAAGGAGCTGGAGCTGTTCCGCCCACTCTGCTCCCCCATCTCCCAGCACTCCCCCGGCACACCTTTGCCTCCCAGCTCTCCAGCAGCAGCCATCGCTCTCCCACGGCTGGTTCCTCCAGCCCCTCACAGAAGGCATTAACAGAACAAGGAAGTTTAATTATCTGGGTTTTCTTCCATGAGGGCATGAACCTGTCTTTCCTTTGAATTTATCAATTGCTGCCAGATTTTATCTCTTGCTTTCAATTTGCTTGTGATGGTGCTTTCTGCACCAGGGGCACCATGTCAGCAGCTCCCTCCTCTCTCACCAGAGACACAGTAAATGATCTCGCTCTTTCCTCTGTGGCATTGAGTCCTGGGTGCTTTCTCTGACACCCATGGCTGCTCACACTGGATTTACATCCATTACTGACCATGGCACTGCCCACCCAGCAGAGCCACAGAGCAAACCTGGAGCTACGCCAGCACTGGGCGCACTTAGAGATCCTGGGGCTCTGCTGAGATCCACAGCCCCACCAGTCATACCCAGAGATGAAGGGCCCCCATTTTCAAGTGACTCAGACTCACCCTTCCTTCCTCAGGAAAACCTGTGATCAGATAAAGCCATCAAACTATCTGGTGAGAATAAACACGCTGCATCTGCACGGATGCAGGCTGTACCCCCGCTAACCCCGCGGAGCCCAGGCAGCCTCTGCTGCCGTAACCCCGTCCTTTGGAGGGACACCTCCAGCCCCAGGCAGCACAGCAGGGATTGCACACACGTGTGCAAGGCTGGGACCTGCACCCACTGCAGGTCAGGGGGGTCAATTCCCAACTGGTACCGGGCAGAGCATCTCCCCATCCTCCCTCATCCCACTGAGCTCTATCTCTGCTGCACCGGCAAGAAACACATGGAGAAAGCAAAGGGTGAGAAGAGGAGGAGCAGAGGATGGAGGAGGGAGAGGGTGGGAGGGAAAACATTTCAAAAAACCCACAATTGCCAGCAGATGGGCACTGCCCCCGCCAAGGTGCTGCACTGGCAGGCGGAGGGGCTGGCGAGGAAAAGAGCAAAGGAAGGTGTGAAGATCTCCCTGCAGATTAAACCAAACCCACACTGCTCTGGTGCTGAGCCAAGCCTGGAGGAAAATGGCAGGGTTGGGGTTTGGGGTTCCAGTCTGACACAGACAGGACCCCTCCAGGCTCCCCAACTTCCCACAGCCCTCAGCCCTGTCTGTGAGGTGTCAGGGGTTTTCAGGATCACACTGTTCCCACACTACTTGGGGGTTTGTGTGACTCTGATGGGGCCAAGAACCCATCTCTGGGGGCAGCTCTGCTCCCCTCACCCCTTGGAGGTTGGAAATGAAGGAATGTGGTGCTAGGATGTGGCTAGAGGTGCTAGGGGAGGTTACACAGGCAGTTCCAGCACTGCCTTCTCTGGGAAAAGCAAGGATGGAGTGGGATGTGAGCAAGGTAGAGGGGAAGCACAACGGGGCTGCTCAAACCAATGCTGGGTCCAGCAGGATGTGGAGCTCAGGACTGGTGTGACAATGAGGGAGAATATAATGTATTACAGGGAACAAACTCCTGGAGGGATAATAAAAATGAGTGGGTTGGGTTTAGAAATGAGCTGAGAAGAGAGCACAGGCATTTTTGGAGGGGGTTGGAACTACTAAATCCAGGGAGAAAGAAAATAACGAAAGCATCTGTCTTCTTTGTCTTCCTTGCCCACATCCCTGTGCTGCTTCCCAGAGATCAGGGGCTCTCCTGGGCTGTGGGGCCAGCCGTGGTTCTGCCTCTGCTTGGGGGCACCCCTGAGCCTTCGTGCTGGTGCTGGCTCCAGCCGGGACGGGCTCCAGGGCTCACCAGACACTGGATGACAAGGAGCCCTGCCTGCCCCAGACCCCCAGACCCTCCGGGCCGATACCCCCGACCACGGCCCCGGACGATGCTGAGCTCTGCCCTGCCTGACCGGAGAAGAGGAAACATCTTCCCGACGGCAGCTGGCTCCGGGAGGGATTTTCCGCTGCCTGTTGGCCACGTGCTGCTGGAGCCAGCTCAGGTGCTGGATCTCCCTGGCTGTAATTTCATCCCTGGGCTCCTGTAACAGCTCTGGCTGGGCGGCACGAGGGAAGTGACCGGGGCGCAGGTCCGAGCCCCAGCCCGGAGCTGCATCCGCCCAGCGTTTCCAGCCCAGCCTTATCTGGCTGCTCCCCCTGTGACTCCCCATTTTCCTCCTCTCCCCTCCTTTCCCCCACTCCACCCCGTGCTCCCGGCAGAGTTTCCTGCAGCAGGGCCAGGGCTGGGGGCTGCGGGGTGCTTGGCCGGACCCCTCCCTGCTGACCCCGGCTCTGCCCAGATAGGAAATCCTGCGGGAACTGAAGCCTGGGAACAGCGGCCGAGTTCTCCCCAGGGCTTGGCAGCACTGGGATTTCGCCTACGGGTCACAAGAGCCAGCCAGGCTTCTCTGGGAAAAGCTGGGATGGGCCAGGAGAAACCCAGGGAAGGGCACGGAGACAATCATGAAGTGCCCATGGTGGACAGCCATCACGGAAATGTGCCATTTACACCAAGAGGGTTTAGGCACTTAAATGAGCCACTTTCTCATTGGGAAGGGTGGGAGGAGAGGGCATCACAGCAGGAAGATGCTGACCAGTGTGATGCACGGCCACTGGCATGACTCAGGTGTGCAGGAACCAGCTGGGTGTTCACAGAAGGGTGCAAAATGCCATTAACGGCCTTTGAACAGCTCCAAATATAAACGAATTATTGACAGCCTCATTGCTCCTCCTGACAAGTAATTTAATATAAATTCAAATATCTTGCAAAACCCTTCTTATTTACTTAGGAGCATTTTGTGAATGTTTTGCCAGAGTCCTCCTGATTTTTCTTGTTATTATTTTAGAATGGGAAGGAACCAGAGATGTGCTGCTCCCCACACCCTGCGGTTCAGCTCCAGCACAGCCCTGCGGGGAACCCTGAAATTGGAGCTGTCTGAGCAAATTCAGGACACCAGAGGTAAAACCAAAAGGAAGCATCAGGGCAGGAGCAAAAGAAAAACAAGCTCTCCACACCCTCTGAGCTGAGGAGGTTGGGAATGGAGGTGGGTTAATGCTCCCAGAGTAGAGTGTCATTCCAAGCTCCACATTAACTAGAGCAAAACTTGACTCAGTGTTTAACCCAGCTAAACCCTGGCTGTGGCCTGAGTCGTTAGGAGAACCAGCAATTGCCTGCTGAAACCCCAAACCACACTTCCCAAACTCCAGGAGTTATGTATATTTATATATATATATATGTATTTTTTAACTGTTGCCTCTGCCTGTTGCCAGCACAGCTCCATGACACGCACAGCTTTCATGGATCACACTGAGCCAAGGACTTGCATGCAGCCCTACAATTTCCTTGGGTTCTGAGTAAAATGAAATCTTTGCAAACAGAGGGATCTATTTCAGTGAAATCTCTCTTATACACTGGGTTTGTAGGTGTTGTAGTAAAGAGGGCTGGGCTTGACTGACAGACAAATCAGACTTCGAAGGTTGTGGGACCGTGGGGATGTCCCTGCTTCTGTCTCCTGAAAATGGGTTTGCCTGTTTCTAAAGGAATGCTGTGAGCCCCTGATAGTGACCAGGAAAGGCTGCAGGAGTAAGGGAGGGTGATAGTGGAGGAGGAAGAATCAAAATGTATTCTGAACATGCTGCCATTTTGCTGTTGACATCAGGACAAAGCCTGGCCCAAGCACCGACATTTCCCAGATGTGCAGAGGTGACAGTCTGCAAAAAGCTGCAGAAGGAGATCTGGTTAAAGAGCACTGTCCAAAGTGCACAGCAGTGAGCTGCTCCTGATCCATACCTGGGACAGGAGGAAACCTGGGAAGGGATGAAGTACCAGAGCACTGTGATGCAAAATACAGCAGGAAACAACTCTGAGAAGAACCCAAGCTGAGAGAAAAGAAAGTGGAGATCCTTTATTGCAGGAGGAGGGTGGTGTCAGCAGGGCACAGGGATCTCTTGAGCTCCAACCAACACACAGATGGCCTGTGACTTCTGGGTGGGACTTTGAGGGGCCCAGGTTGGCTCCAGGCTCCCAGTGAGGACCACAAGAATCAGTGTTTGGCTGCTGCTGGGCCACTCCAGGGAGGGGAACAGAGAAGGATGAGACAGAGCCAGAGCAGCAAGTCAAGGACAGTGAGATGGAGCAGGCAGGAGAAGGTGGAGACAGAGCTTGTTGCACCCTCCTGCACCCCCCCTGCCATGGCCCCAGCGTCCTTCATCCTCATCATCACCTGCAGCCTTGGGGGAACCTGAATGGACACCCCAGAGCTGAGCTCACCCAGGCCACAAGAAGTTGGGAGTAGGGGACTGAATTTGACAGCCTGGATGCTTCTCCACTTGAGAAGCTTTGAAAGGGAATGTATTTTTGGAGCATTAAAGATCAACTGTTTGACTCTGGCCAATCCTTTCCAAGAGCAGCACCAAAGGAGGTCAGTGGGATGTGTTTGGTCAAATATTTTGTACATGACCATCATCTCTCACCCCCTCAAGTATTTACAGACCTGTGAGCATTTCCTGCTGTTCCCCCCCGTTGAGTATCTGGTGTCTCTGCTCCAGCAGGACGGTCCTGTGTGTCTCAGTGTGTGATGGAGCCATGAAGGACCACCCCAGGGCTGCCTTTGGGTGCAGAAAACAAAACTAAATCAGCACAACATGTTTAGTCCCACAAATGGCAGCAGGTTTACCCAGCCAGCAGTGAGACACAGCACACAATAATGAGAACAAATCTGTGGGGGTGGTGGTGGGGAGATGGGGTGGAAAGAGGGAGGTTTATTCTCCAGGGTTTTTTTTGTAATCTTCACTCACCATATTTAGTAGGCTTCTGACTTGCCCTTGCTAGCTCATGGAGAATTCCCCCAAGTGTTTACTCCCACAACCTAGCAAATGCCTCAATACACATCATGGAAAAAATACAATCAACATCTTCACTCCCACTAGAGAAGGAATTCCGACTTGCCCGGCACAGACCGGGAGTATGAGCCTGTGAGAGAGACAAATGCTGCTTCATTAGCTCCCCTCAGATGTGGTTTACTCCTCAAATGACCTGGTCAGGGCTGCAGCACCTCCCTCCTTTCCTTCACCTAAGGAACCCCTGACCTTTGGTCAGGGCAGTGGGGACAGGAATGTGGGTCCTTTAACCCTTTCCTCTGACATCTGCCAGCTGCTCTCCATGCGGTGCACAAAGCTGATGGTCCTGGGATTTCCAGGGATTCAGAGATGCTGTGAAGGGCAGAAGCAGAGCTCTGCAAAATGGCTTTCTTCCTGCTGTGCCTAGGGGAGAGCAGGGTTTGGTGATGGAGAGCCAAGTCTATGTTGTGCAGAACATGGAAACAAAATGGGGATCACAGAGAGCAGAGATCACAGAACACAGATTGCCCAGGATTGCTTTAGAATCTCTATTTGTACAATACTTTAGTAGAGGAAAAAAGAATAGTTAGGCCATTTAGATTTTGTCAATGTGTTCCCAAAGTGCCTGCATGACAAGGACACACAGGAAATCATTTCAGTTTATCAAAAGTAGAATCTCCTACAACTGCAATGAACATAAACCAGAAGAGAGCTGGAAAGAGGAGCTGAAATGAGAATGTTGAGTGCTTCTGATGATTTGGCATTTCTGTCCAGGAATTTCTTTGCCCATATTGGCAAATTTTGGAAACTTCTCCCAAGGGAAGTGGTGGAATCACCATCCCTGGAAGTGTTCAAAAAACATGCAGATGTGGCACTTGGGGACATAGTTTAATGCTGGGTTTGGTAGTGCTGTGTTAACATTTGGACTTGATGATCTTGAAGGTCTTTTCCAAGGTCAGAATCCCATGTTTTTGCAAATGGGACATGGTATAAATGCAGCACCCAGCCAGCTCTCCTCTGCTGCTGCTGTCCCCTGGTCTGCTCCCACCATACCCCAGTGCAGGAGACAGTTGGAGGATGGTGCTGACTTATTTGCACTGGAGAGGTCTTGGAGATTGTGCAGGGAGCAATCACAGAGGAGCAGGGACACTGAAAAGGCAGTGAAATTCAACAGCACACATGCTAGTCCACGATGCTTAATTTGCCCACTCAGTGAGGATGGAGCACTGGCACGTGGTGGCAGCGTGGCTGTGCTGGGGGTCCAAGTGCTTTTGTGGAACAAAAGGAACATATCAGGGCAACTCCAAGCACTCTTGTGCTACAGGAATATGGTTTTTACCTGTTGTCCCAGGGCCTAAAACCCATCAGTGGTGTGATACCACCAGTCTCAGCTAGGGTAGAACCTGTGGTATAGTGGGTAGCAAGGGATGTGGACTCGGGCTAGAAACATGTAACCTCTGACATGATATTACACTCCTAATCACTCCTTTGCACACCAAAAATCACAGGAACTACCCCAATTACCCCGATTTTTCCTCCAAGCTCTTATTTTTTCCATGCACATCCTTTCCTTCTCCATGAGGAGAAAGCAACTCTCAGGGCACGCTGAGCTATTGCAGTATTTACCTAAAATACAACACAAAATTCTAATTAAAGGAGAGGGGGCTTGGCAAAAGAATATTAAAGCTTTTCAAGTCTCCTGAAATCCTTTGTGTGGAGCAGCTTTGGGAAATGGGGCCTGCTGCCACCCTCCCCCTCTTGGGAACATTCCCCAGGGCAGTGCCCGGGCAGCAGCTGCTGCTGCTCCGGGGGAGTCAGCCCAGCCTGACACACAAACAAACACCACAGGAAGAAATGCTTTCTTCCAACAAAGACCTGGGGAAGAAACCCTGGGCAGGAGGAGAGGAGGGGAGCTTACATCCTGCACCTGAAGAGCTCTGGGGTAGCAGGGGAAGCTTGGCCTCAAACAGAGGAGTGAGGAAAGGCAGGAATGGTTACAGCCACAGCCAGGTATGATGCAGACATCACGCAAAACAAGACACAATGGCATAAAGCTCCACTTTCAACAGCCCCTTGAACCTTTGTATTGCAGCCTAAAAAAAGCACTGACTCAAAGCACAGAAGGATTTCATGCCTGCAGGTGTTGGGGGACAGATACATGTGAAAACCAGCATGAGCATTTAGGGTGGAAAAGGGATTTTGCTTGTTCAGCTCTGGTGCTCCTCACCCACAGGTGACAGAGGCTGGAAAACATGTTCTACACAGGATTGTGTGTGCAGAAAGAGCAGGTGGCAGCAGGAACCCCCGCCCAGCACCGATTCTGAGTTGCTCAAGTCTAAGAAATTGTGTCCTTGGTCGCACTAGCAACTTCTGCAAAGTCTTCATTTGCATTTTAATGGAACTCTTTCTAGGAAGGTGGTGCTTGGACTCTGTTGCAATATAAAATGAAGAGGTAATTAAAAACATGCTGGAGTGAAAAGGCATTTTGATTTCATTAATCAGGTTTATTCAGAGTCTTTTCAAAATTAAAGGTATTTAGGGTATGTGGGAGGAAACGGGGGGAGGAAAACACACGATGGAACATCCGTTTATTTAAATTACAGATTAAAAAGTGGAAAATACACTTTTTGTAAGGGGACATCCTAGGGATTAAAAGCACCTTATAGAAATGGATTTGAACGAAGAGCAGACATAAAAGTCAAGTCTAAGATTTCGACAGCAGGTCTGCCTACTTGAAAGCCAGAGATGAAGGAAATATATAGGATGAGGGAAAGGAAACCACGGAGGAAATTTTTAAACCTTCGGCACGCGATCAGCCAGGCAATTACTGTGATTACACACCTAAGTCAGTTAACTGTGCAAACGGCCAACCCCGTTGGTCAGACACCAAATTTCCCCAATTTCGGGCGCAATCACAGCACGCAGATGTTGATAAAATAGTTTGCAAGCATTTTATCTGCTGGACCAGCTCCTGCTTTCACAATCCAGCGACCGCACACAGCACGGAGAGCGATTCCCCGCTCGCCGCAGCCATCGTGCGACCGCGCCGACTTCCCCCACGCTCCAGACCTATCCTGCCCTGTTAAGCTCCGTCCTTTGAAATATAGGGCAGTTTCTGTCAGATCCTTCAGCGCGACAGTCAAAAGGGCAAAGCCCTGCCCTTTGTTGCAGCGGGAGGTTTTCCATTGCGGAGCTGGCTGTGATCTCCGTCCGCTCTGATCTCCATCCTTCCCCGACCACCGGCCTCGCTCTCTGGCCATTACGGGTCAGAGGGCTCCGAACTGCACTTATTTGACGTTATTTCGTTTCAGGGCATTGTGTGAAATACACCTCAGTGCGTACGAGAGGGGGAAAGTGATTTTTGTTTCTCCCTCAAGGTCCGGAGGAGGCAGCGGCGCTGCCCCGCTCCAGCACCCGCCGCCTTCCATCCCGCGGCGGGGCTGAGGGGACGCGCCCCGCTGAGGGCGCACAGCCGCCCCTCCCGCGGCCAGGCGCACCTGCCGGAGGCAGGAGACAGCCGGGGAGGCCCAGAGCGGTCCGGAGCAGGAGCAGGAGCGGGGTTAGGATCGGGATCAGGACCAGAACCGGGACCAGGAGCGACCCCCAGCTCCCGCCGCCGCCCCCGCCTCAGCGCAGCCCCCGCGCTGTCCCGGCGTGCCCCGC